>KZ308237.1:0-73088 GCA_000376725.2 Ladona fulva
ATATTTATTCTACCGTTTTCAAGTCATGAAAGCCTACTTTGCGTAAATTTCTTTAAAAAATCATAAGAACTGATTATCCCCGTGCACTTATATGGGATAATTCATGAAATCAACATTCAACAATGGCCTTAGTAGTCAAAGTAATGTCAAAGGATGTTTACTTCCCAAAAAGTTTACGAATTTAATGTCTATATTATCAAAGTTCTCGCAATTTCGAATTTACATGAATGATTCACGACTAAAATAAGATTTTATGATTATTTTCCTTTCTTGTGACACTTGTCTCAATTTCGTAGGACAATTATTTCTAATTTAATTTTGTAAAAGAAACGACCTCTGCAAGTGATGAAAACGTAATTTACGTACAGTCATGAGCAAAAAAAACTCAAATTTTGCGGGTAACATAAGATTCGGGATACTCTTAAAAACTCCTTCANCGACCTCCGCAAGTCATGAAAAGGTAATTTACGTACATCTCTTATGGAAACGTATTTTGTGCTCCTGGGTTCGAACCCGGGCCTTTACAAAGAAGAAAATAGTTTTCCTGGGGGTTTCAGTATCGTAGAAACACAATGCAGTTTGTTTCAGATCTCTAAGTCAAGCCTGTTTCTGAGATACATAGGGGGACGGACAGACATTTGCTTTTTATATATATGATGATGATGATGATATTATCTAAATTCTCGCAACTTCGAAACGAAAGCGATATTCCACGACCATAATAAGAATTTTAATTCAATTTCCCTTCTTTTAATACTTATTTCGATTTCATGCGACTATTCCTTCTAATTTAATTATAAAGTGTGTAACCGATAAAAGTGAACTTTGCATGCATTTCTTATGGAAATCTATCCGAACGATCTTGGTTCAAACGCAGCAAAGATATCGAATAAAAGGTAACAGTACTTCCTTCCGGGTCTCAGAGAACACTTACGTAAAGTTTGACATAAATCGGACAAATGGTGTGGACTCCAATCTCAGACAAACATACAAACACACAAACAAACCCACAGAATTTCTGCTTTACATATGCAGATTTTCAATTTTATTTTTGTCAATAAAGGAAACTGGAAAATATACTTAAATACGTGAATCTGTTAAAGGAAATGACATAAGATAAAGCTACAAATCGTACGTAGAAAATGAATTTATTCGCTAAGTTATCTAAAAGAGACTACGTTTGTTTTCACTGGATGCCATGAGCAAAATTGCGAAAATATGTCGACAAATATCTTAATTTCAAGAAGTAAAAAGAAGGCCGCTTGGAAAGATAAGAAATGCTTGGAGGTCACCTATTTGTGATATATGCAGTATTTTAACATAAGATTCCTAAAAACACGTTTCCATAAGATCAAAAAATATTATAAGTGGGTGGTCCTCGAATAATAAAATACCAATCCCCAGAATTAAAGTAAAATTAAATTATTTTTTAATAATAAATTTAATCGAAGCTAATAAATATTAAATGGACACACAGGAATACAAATTTTAATCACATTTTTAACGTCGTTAACGAAGTTTTTCGAAAAATAGGAGCAGCTAATGTGCGTACTCCGAAATGGCCTGAGTTATTTTTATGCATAAATTGTTTTAAATCGTTTTGACCCAATGTCATAATCCGATGAAATCAGATTTTAATGAATTCCAAAGAAATATAAATGGAACTTACGTGCTGATCGTATTACCTGTGTTAAAATGAAAATTTCATTTTGAGTTAGATGTATAACTTCCCCGTATCGGAAGTATTAATTACGTTTGTTATACTATTTAAGCCGGCTTCAGTTCACATGGGGTCTTTGGCAGAAATCGGCTGCTCCGTTAAAGTGATGTGAAACCAATGTTGTCTGTTTACCTCAATTAATTTGTCGACGTTCCAAAAGTTACATAAATCGCATAACATGATATCCCAAGTGTAATAAAAATCTAAATTTTCTCTCTATATCCTCCATATTTACTTCAGTTTTGTACAAGAGCATTAACAAAATTCATTCTTATAGCAATTCATTTATGTAACAATTTGATGAAATTGGTAAATCAATAACAGATCATAAGTTACCATAAAATAAAATAGCATACCATCATTCACTGATTACAACACCATTCGGTAATTATTTTAACATTTAATCAAGTAATTTGTTTCTATAAAAACTTCATTAGGAAGAAAATAAGTAAATTTACATAAAACTGTAAGATTGTGTGTATTATACTTCGTGGCGACTATAAAAATTTTAATCGATAGCAATTTCAATCAAATATCCACTTAATAATTTGCATAAATTATCGTATTTTTTTACATTCCGCGTGTATTTAAGGTAGAAAAGTCGAGAAAATGTTTGCCAATTTATCCCAAAGCCTGAAAAAATATTCATTCATTCGTTCACATTGATTTCCTACAAAAAACGTAATTTAGATTCTCGTATTGAAAATCTCTCTTAGAGATAAAAATTCTTAAAAGACTTCAGGAAACAATAATCCTCTGAAAAATTAATCTAAACCATTTAAAGGTTTTCTGGATCGATGATGGGATAAAGAAGCGGATATGGCCACTTAATAAGTCTTATTTAATCGAGGGAAGCCAGCCAAAATCCAGAGCGAAACGTATCTAGCTGGGGAGAGAGAGTCGAAGACAGAATAAACGAGATGCGAAAATCCTTTTTAAAACATCGAATGTATTTCCATCTCTCTTGCCCCGCAGCCAATCCTTGCAAGAGAGAAAATAAAGACCAAAAAGCCGTCGCAAAAAATTCTGCGAAGAGAACAGCGCCAAGTTCTTGCCCTCGCGGATGTATTTGTATGAAAAACAAGAAGATAAAAGAAGGATTTCCTGCGTTCGCTAATGGAAGTTGTCTTTTGTCTAAAGCGAATAAGGTCCTTCTTCCATTCATGAGCCTCTTTCTTACCCTCTTCCTACTTCCCTTTCCTTCACGCAATAAAAACAAGGGAGCATCAACAGCCCAAAAATTCAATTGCCGGTCCCCAGGGAGAAGATAGACGAGGATTTAAGGCAGAGGGGCTTTCGAAGTAAAATATAGACCTGTAATTTTATTTCACGCCCGACCGTTATCACACTTTGCGAGTAATGGTCCTGGATTTTTTTGATAACTTTTGGAATTACCATAGTATTAATACTGGTTTTATTCCTCCTGCAGCTTTTGTTTTTGTTCAAACACAACTCTCTTGCGAGGCAAGGATTCCGTCTAACGATTGTGCTGATGAAATTTACATTAATGTTTCTAATCCTACCCCTTGAATCACAGTTTTATGTGTGCAGCCCGAAATAAATTACAGTTTTAATTCCCACCAACTTTCTACCCTGGTTCATAAATGTAATGAAAAGTATTGAACGACGACTTTCCCATCATATTTACAAGCTTCAATATCGTTCAAATTCATTAAAATAAAATTTTCTTGAGCTAAAATGTCTTATTATGTGAAAATATTAAGTCCGATTGCAAGGTTTACAAATGTTGGACGAAGTCACTCGTAAAAATAACATAGGTACTACCTAAAGAGAATAATTTACACGTATGCATTCTTGTTATCTTTCGAAAATAATGGGTGAAGAAGAAATGCGAGATTTTCATACCAGAGAGACAAAATCATCGTATAAGTGTCTTTTAATTCTATTACAGCTAAACGAAAACTCTTGTATTTTAGCAAGAATGAGATTATTTCATTTTCCTGCTCTAAATACAAGGCGAAAAATATCTAGATACGTAACATCATCACTAAATTCGCAATTGAGAACTAGAGTTTTATTTATAAGAAGAAATGAAAGTGTCGGTATGTCTAGTTTCATCTTTTTGAATCAAACCAGAAAATTTATGCTGAAATATATAATTTATTGCCAGTTAATAAAAAATTACAACCTTTCTCCGTCCATTTCAATGAGGAGATTTTCCGATTCTGATTGATGTATTGATCTGATATGTAAATAAATTTTCAGCAAGGAATTATATTCCGCTTTGTAATCACATTATTTTAAAATCAAAAGAAAATTATGAAAAATTAATAGAAATAATATTTCATATAGTTCAAATTGAAAATTTGCTAATAAAAATCTCCAGAGTAAGAATTTTATCGCTAATAATTTTAAAGACTTAACTGGTACATAATGACAGTCTCTCTCTGAGATATAAACACGATATTCATTCTTATTTTATTGTTTTTGGGCTGTCCAATTCTTTAATTATATTTTTGAGATTACTTAAGGGTAAATAATCAACAATTTTTTCTGATGAAAGTGTTCATTTTAATCCAGTTTATCGTAAATTAATGAAATCCTGAGTGAATTAATTCACCGTATTACTAATTAATAAATACGAACGATATGACCGATCTTGAAATGCTCTGATTGCATAATTCGTTAAGTTCCCATCTTTCATGAGTGAAATGAATTAAACGTGAGGCTGACAAACGTGTCACCCCTCAACTGTAGTGCTTTGCAAAGTCATAACCTAATGAAAGAGAACGCGTGCATTTCCCAAATGATTAGAAAAAACTCAGAAAATAGCCCAACTCTCCATGCATGCATATCAAATGACGAATGGTACATTGGTAAATACATTCATACTCGGAATTTTAGAAAATAGGAATCGATTGTATGACGATTTACTTCAATCAAGCGTTATGAATGCAGTCATCGCGGAGTGAAAGGGTCTGATACTGGGTCGTAAAAATCGTCGCGTCATTTGCGAGTATCCACTCAATCCCTTCTGATCAATAGGGAGCGAATTCGAGGAGCAATGAGTCCGTAATGAATGCTGCTAATTACCACGCTCTGCGAACAATTTCATATATTCTGATTCATTATCGCGGACGTGTTTCTTTTTTTCTGTTCCACCTGAAGCGACACGTTAAGGGTTTGCAAGCAGAGGACCCGATACATAAATACCCGTGGGGATCATCCTCGAGTAATTGGACATCTAAAAATTCTAGATTCATAGCCTGCATTGTTTCCTTTCGCCGTTTGTTTGCTGCCCGTATGGCCACCGTTTACATTTGAAGTGCTTTTTAGTTACCAAGCAATTTTTAAGAAACGAAAGCGGGGAACAAAATCCTATACATAGAATGTCCTTTCGCATGGCTATGAAACATAAATGAATTAACAACTCTCTATCAGGGAGAGATTGATACGGTGAAATCTCCTATTCCATCTCCTGCATGAAACCCATTAACTTTAACAGAAGCACAAAAGAGGTGACTTAAAGCAATGGAGATGGGATGGTGCAATTGATATTTGAAAATTGGCAGAAATGAAGATGTTTTTTGAAGAGAAATACTGATATAAAGAGAATTATACGAAAAGAATAAAGGTGATTTGATAGACCGAAAACTAAGGATTGGCGGAGGGAAAGAATTTCAAACACACTGAGTTGTTTGTTTAACTTCTATAGTCGTTAATATAATTAATATTTAATTTTAATAAATACTGTTCAGGCTAAAATGAAACCAAGAAGCCTCTTCCGCTTAACCTGTGACTCAATATCCTAGCGATTACCCTGTTAGCTACGATGTAGCTATTACAATGTATAATGTTTTAATTAGAAATGAATCCTTCTAGATGGGAGGGGTAAAAATTAATAAATATTATTAATTATTGTTAATAATATCTGGAAATCAGAAATTTATGCCAGTTACTATCAAGTAATCACATTAAGTATATCGAGAAATTATTTCTAATTTTATTGCCTTTAGAATACAATTGAAATCTACTCCAAGTTGTTAGATCTGTTTTGTCTCGCGTTTTGGCATTAGTAAATATCAACGTAATCACCTGAGCCTGTGCATATATTAAATTATTTTAACTACTCTTCTTAATGTATTTATTTATCTCATCATATTTTTTCATAATAGAAGGAGACCAATTATTCCTTTAAGTTTCTTTGATTTTTAAGGATTTTTATGATTGCTAATCTGATATAAAATTTAAACGAAAAATTCGCTTGTCATAACGCATGATTTTTCTGGAATAAAAACCCTTGCAAAAATTTCTTTAATTTGAATTCACGATTATGTCCAAAAGCGCTATTTTATCGTATACGTTAGCCTGTAGTCATTAAGAAAGCAAAATAGTTAATGACAATCTCTCTGAAAAAATCCTGAAATTAATTAAGTTATCTCATTATTTCCATCGCGAATTTCCATCACGAATACAAATATCAATTATTATTTCTAAATTTCCAAACTATCATTTTGATAATCAATAAACTGCTCTTTAGAGAGGAAATACCTGCTGATACTCAATGCGTATCTGCCAATTCGTTTTAAAGAACTTCCTCTCGTGTAAATTAATGACCCCATGTTTTCCCTAATGAAACTTTTAATCTAAGCGCTTCCCATTAGATTTTGGTACCCTGGAACCGTAAGTACCATTTTCCTTTTTTACTAAAATAAAAGCATCAAACTGGATTGCTACGATGGAAAAAAGACGAAAAAGGATAGGAAAACGAAAAAGAAAAGCAAATTTAGCTCGTAAAATCTCGCCTTATTACCATCTCGATGGCAGAAAATATTTCCATTAATTCCACCCTCACGGTTAATTTCAAAACATATTAGTATGCGGACAAAAGTATTTTTTCAATGTTTTTCGTCGTTCTATGAGGCAAATAAATATGATTATATCTTATCTGTACGAAATAAGATGTCCTTAATGGGTCTTTCCTTAAATATTTAACATTAATACAGCGGAACTATAATACCGAGACCGAATGATTTTGTTTACTCTCCTAATTTCGAGCTGTAGATGCAGCAAATTGGTCTCTGCATATTTCTCTCAAGATGTAATAAAATACAAAAGAACAACAGTTATATAATGGAATCTTAACATATGAAAGGAAGAGAAAACACCGGCGTAAATAAATACTTAAAATCTAGGCTAAATATTAAAAATTGGAGTGCAAGAAATTAGATTAAACCATGATTTAATTGTATTCCGTAGCAAGTACCTGTTAAAATTATCAAACTGTGAATTAAGGAATGTATTTCAAACATCCGGCTCTTCAGCTTCTTTTTTTTAAGATCTTTACAATACACTTCGTTATCTTATACCAAATTTAAAATGAACATTACTAGTGGAGTTATTTTTCTAGTACCTCTAAAATCACTTCGTTATTTTTCACATTGAGGATCCTGCTTCCTTACTAATTATAGCAGGCTTCTTTAACTTCACATCTCTATTCTAGGTAATTAGGGAGTATGCCATTCTAATTATATCGAGTACCGTTTCTTTTTTCAGGCAAGAAAATACTATTTTGGTATTATTACCCCTGATTTTTTAACATAATGTTGCCTCAAGCTACGTTAAATAAATCCCTGTTAACATGATGTTCTCCTTAATTAGGCCTAATTTAAGTAGTAGTAAAGATTTTTCAAAGGTCATCTTACCTCGACCGTTGGGATATTTTGATTCTATTTATTTCAAAACTTTGTTTTTCAAGTTCATGATGATCACCAGGTAATTAAACTTTCAGTCGTATAACATGAGTATATAAAATTTTCAATAATATGATATAATTATATAGAATATCAAAGTTTTGATGCGCTCAACTCCCTTCATTTTCTGGCAGTACTTGTGTGTCATTGTACAGAAATGTTCCCTGACTTTCGTCAGGACCATTCCATTTTACGCGATGCTTTTCACATTAACTATATATATCACGCCAGATGCTTGACATTCACTGTTATTTGAACATCCCCCTCTTAGAATGGCATATGGATTTCCATTTATAGAGATAAACTTCCGCAGGCTAGAGCGTACGTCATTCCGGACCATTGGAAAAGGAGAGCGATCGGGCAACTGGAGATAAATAAAGGAAGACTGAGGGAGAAAAAGAACGTGATTGCGAAACGGGACCTTCGGAAGAAATCGAGCGTGGCTGGAGAAACGTGTTACTTCTAGGAAAACCAATTTCATTCCTCGAGGTGGGCCTTTATTTCCTTCTCATAATTAATAGCTTTCTGTTCCGTTGCTGTGCATCCTTCTGCTCTCTTTTACTTCGTCTTTTTTTACGTTTTACATGCATCATTTATTGTCTTTCGTAGATTCCTTCCGTACAGGGTATGAATCGTAATCACACAGGCAGTCCGATGGCTTGATCCTCAATGAATAGTACGGAGATTTAACATCTTTAATATTAGGTAATTTCGTTCCTTATTATTGTAACTGTATTTGTAAATTTTGATATATTTTAGCTAGATGTAAAAACTGTAATCGATTTACGTTGATATAATTACAGATTTTACTTAATGACTAACTAGTAAGAGGAGCCAATTGTGAATACACAAGTACAGTGCCTTACAGTAAACAATAATAATGATACATTTGTAATATCTTGTTTCTGGGGAAATATTTGGCTCTCACGTTTCTCGATCTTGGAAATTCTTGCTGTACAGGTACGAATTTCCATTAATAACGAATCATATGGCCACTCATGAATACATTAGGCAAGATCCATTCATTTCCACTAACACCAAATAATGCGTTAATTTCATCATGACATAATATTCAATAAATATTAATCTAATTTAATTATTTAATCTAATTAATTGATAGCGAAATTAAATAAGAAATTGAATATTTTCAACCCTCTTCGAACCATAGGGCCAATTTTTACCTGTTAATAAATAAAATAACGAAGTCGCTTTCAAATGAGCGATATATAAATATTCGTATTTATATCTCAATTCCTTTGCCATACACCCTAAGTTTGCTCTCATTAAAAAAAGGATTGATACGAAATTTAAATTGAAATTTCATGTTTCAAGCAATTTCAAGCAATGTTTCATAATCAATATGACATAATAAAACAAATAATTAAACATTTCAGTGTAAAAAAATGCCGCTACGGGTGGATGGTTTTATGAAAGCGGATTTCTGAACAAAGAATGAGGAAGCCGTACTTTTTGCCATCAATGAGGAAAAAACCCATTAGACTTGCTAGTTTTGAAGCTGACGAATATAATCACCCGAATTAAGTAGAAGTACGAGCGACCGTGAGATCTTAATTATTTTTTTAGTATACAGCATGAGCGAGTGAAAAATCAAATAATTTTCTCCAGGTCTTATAAATGAATGATAGAGAAACAAAAACTCTTTAAAAAGCAAAGGCTTTGAAAAACCTTCCTTTATATTATTTGTATCGCCGAGATTTCTAAGGAAGTTTCTTAAGGCTGCCTAACAACTTTCTACGAGTAACTACCAGATTGACTAAAATTGCTATAAAATTAGCTATCATGGTTCTATAGGATGGATTTAGAGATATGGACTACAATGGATATATTCATCCTCAAAATAGAAATGTAAAACATATCGTAATATTCGCAATTGTGCTTTCTTTAAGAAGCGTACAATAGCCACGAGAAAAAAACCTGTTCAATTCTACTCTCCAACTCTGACAAAGAGACTTTTAATGACGTACTGTTGAAGCATCAAGTATGGTAGGGGCTTAATAGGAAGAGAGTACATGAAAATAGCAAAAAGAAAACTTGAAGAAGGCTTCTTCAAGTCTTACGCAAAGGAATGTTGCATTGGAATAAGGATTTCAAATTAGACAAATTCAAACGAACCAATTCAAGATTATTAAAAAAATATTCACTTTAGCGTCTGTACAGAAATGCTAAATGAGCTGCAAACGAGCAAAATGGAAATTTCGTTGTTCGACATGCATATTATTACGGCGAGTTATTTTTAGGATCAACGTAAGTAGCTATGGAAAAAAGAGAATGCTGCATATGGTTGTTAGGTAGGTAAAGTTGAGAACTAATCTATAATAAAATAAAAGACAACATACGATAATTACAGAACTTGGCCATGAAGGGCTTAAATCGATACAAATTCTAACGCCTCTGCGAAAAACAAATACCAGGAGGATATATTTTCGTTAGTTTGTAAAAGTTCGAAAGATTTTTAGGTTTATTTCCCAAAGTTAATCAGCGTTTTCGATATAATTTCAATAAATCTTTAATTTCAAATTACACCTAGATTATAATACTTCCTATTATACAGTGAACTTTTTTGCAGATTTTCATCGCTTCGACTAAAAAGAATAGTGGTGCCAGTATTATAGGTGATCTAAAACACATCCTCCCCAATATTCCCACGTTCAGGGTAAAATTTTTCATAAGCTTCCAGTTTACTTAAAATACGCATTAATCTGACCAAAACCCACGCTCTAATTACCAGCGCATTTCTTTTTATAAGCTTTGATGTGATTAAGAGAGTCGGGAAACTTCTCAAAGTACTGAATCCTTTGAGCAAATAACAAATAGCCAAAGAAGTGTCATCTACTCAAATTACAGGCAAGAAGGATATTTCGAGGGTATATGGGAATATTTTTCACACAAAATAATTAAACTATCTGCCTTATAGTGACGTGAATGTCGTCAGTCTTCACCATTAATGTAATCGCATACTGCGGTCGAAGCCGTAATGACGTCATTTCACTGACGCACTGCCTCGGGTCATTTTCCCGCTGGAAGACCGAATTCAAGACATCGGTAATGATTTGAAATCTAGATCTCTTTAATATGTAGAACTTTCCCTTATTTCATCTCCCTATCAGAGCACGTATTATTTACTCGCACGTTGCTATTTAGTCAAATTAAAGTCTCCGATTTAATCTTGAATCATGTTTACAGAATTTGATTTCCCAGAGCGAGCAATTTTATAGATTAGTGACAATTTGGGTATGGGACATTTTTTAATAAAGAGCCGCTAAATATTATACATGGAACTACTTTGTTTGATTTTTAAATTGATTCTCGTTATTCATTCTACTTGCTTACAAAACTTTAAAATTTGATTGCCCCGACCATATCTGCATATCTTTTCATGTAGATTGTACTTAGTATTTACATTAGTTGTAGGATTTGATATTTGAGTACCATTTTTTTGGAAACAAGTGAAGTGAAACACACAATGGCTGAGGGCAGTCATTTTTCAGATTTATATATATTCTTTTTGTCGTTATTGGAGCACTTAGTTTTGTTGGAACAAAATTTTTCTGGAGAGAGAAGTTGAAATATTTAACCTTTAGTTCGTTAAGTTCATTCCATGGGTTTAACTTTGTAACTCTGCATAAACTGATATATTGCAGTGTTTAACCATACGAAAAGGCTTAGAAAAATTATTTTACGATAAAATCATTATCAAGTCCTTTGAAGGATAGGGATGCATTTAAAAATAGAATTAAAATATCTCAAAATACATTTTCGCAAAGAGAATGTCCTATTCGTATTAACTATTAGAGCCATGTGGTTAATTTTATAGAATTTAGATGTGCGATGAGTCTAGTTTGAGAGCATCATCCTATAGTAAGTCGAGGTCGGTAGTAGTAGTACTAGAAGTGGTATTGTAGTGTTGTAAATTTATAAAACTTTACCACTCATTTTCGTAAATTCTGTTTGATTTTTAAATAAAATGCCATAAAATTAAAGTGATATATTTATTTGGCATGTGAATAAATGTGGAAGAAAACAGTTGGTTGTTGATTTAGTTCCACGTAATGCTACTGTAGTGTAAATTAGAAATGAAGTTAAGTTAGTTATGCAATTCAATGTGTATTGTTTTGCGGGCTAGTTAGTATATTTGGAGAAATTAAATTCTTACTAATACTATACGGAATCGAACACCTGAATAGCACGAGTAACATATGGGGGCCTTAATCTCTATTCCCATTTAGGAAATTTTTATCATGGTTAAACTAAATTCAATCTTGTTTAATTAACTTACTCATGATGAATCGAATACCCGCGCAAGCCAATGTAGCCAAAGTAACTCGCCGAGGATCATTTATATCCATCTGTGAACGACCCCTTACTAAGGCAAACCCCCAATTATACGATTAAGGTACGATATGAACCGTGGGTTCTCGTGCAATACACAAACTTGCATGCATGCTCTCATACCAAGGTTGCTCGAAAACGATTTAAACGTTGAACTGTGCACGTACTCAGTTTCGCTTACAAAAATTATCGCTTTGGCTGAGAATGCATTTTCAGAACATCGCTTCTGTTGCTACCTACTTGGATCTTGGTTAACAAACATAAAATCTAGATCATCTTATTATGTTATTATGAATCAATTAATTATGACCGAACAATCATAAACTCGTTCGTGAATAACCATTCTCAACGAATCTAAAATTTCCAATCTCTACTTTGTGGAACGGTGCCATACTAAAGAAGTAGGAACAAACTCTTAATAATTTCCACAAAAAATTGGACAGAAAGATGTAATGAATCCAATGCCTTGACTTCTATGTAGTACAAAACCTGGCATTGATTGAAAGAGGTTTAATAAGAGTTTAGAAGAATTCTTCCAAAATATTTATTAAAATATTTATTATTTCCTTTGGAAGAATTTGTGGATCACGATATAATTAGAGTAATAGATCAATTAATTTTCTTAATGAAAAATAGTAAAAAGTGTGCTACAATATAAATATCATATTCAATGCATTTAGAATGTTTGCCGTATTATTTCTCAGTGAATAATGCTTAAAGACACACTTTTCGATGTATGAAGTGGAAGTTTAAAGGCAAAAGAATAAGATATTCGTCGAAAAAAGAGGAAAAATATTTTCCTAGACAGAGAATTCCGCAATTTGCATGGTAATGTGTATGGTTTGGTTGCGAGACTCAGATTTTTAGATGCAAATGTTACACAAACAAGGACCCAGTGGAGGCAACGGTCGGACACGTGTCAATTGTTTTAAAGCAAAGAGCATGCCCTGACAGTATCGAGCAAACCCCTGTCACGCAGGTTTGGTGTTCTCCTTGTTAATGAAAAGATTAATTCATGAACATCCTATAGCATTATAACAAAACCGGTTTAAAATAATTTCTTTCTGTAGAAATAGAATGAGGTATTGACTTTAAATAATTGAAATAAAAGTTTGAGCATTTGGTGTAAAGTGGGGCAATTCAAATATTGTGTTCCACGAAGAACAGCCAAATAAAATCGATAACAATAACCCCTAGTTCTAGTGTTAAACAATGGACGTGATTTAAGTAAAACTACGTTAAACAATGGACGCGTTTTATGTAAAACAGTTTTTAGGGATTTTTTTCAATCTATTAACGAATTAAGCCTTATAACTCTGCCGTATGAAAATGTCGTATTTCTTATTCCATTTTGTATTCGAGCGGAATTTAGGAAATTTAATGCTATTTCACCGTTTTCATATATCCATTTCTGGCAACTCTTATTTGATACCCCTCCTCGGCTCCAGTCGTCATATCCTGATCGTTACTGCTAGACTAGGTTCCACTCTGATTCCCGCAGCCAGTCTTTTCATGGGATAAAAGCACCGCACCTCGCACCCAGCTGACTAACCCCGCAGCGTAATTTTCCTTCAGTCCTCGCTCTTTTTGTATTATGGCAAAGCTTTAGGGTTTTTGCATGAGCACGTGCAGTGCCTGACAGAATGACGTTACGCGACTTTTTTATGTTAATGCACCACTAGGTGAAGCGAAATCTAGCGTTTCATTCTTTACCTCGAGAGGAGAAGGAGCCGGAACGGTTAATAGATGTTCCTCTTTAACTTACCTCCTTCAAGTTTTCCCGCTTAGCTAGTTAATACTTAAATTTGATTTATATTGGTGATATTTTTCTAATACTATTGAAATGTCATAGTTTAGGTAAATATCTCCATTTTCATTATCACCTAAAACATTACGAATAGCTTGTGCTGCCTGGTAAGAACATTAAACCGATCCACGTGACGAATTTTAAGATATGATCCCAACGAATAAAGAAACCAGAATTACATTTGGCGACACTCCCTGATATAGTGATTTGTGCAGGTTTTTCACACTCCCAATTTTTGTGGGTGTTTTCCTGCTGTGGACATTTTTTCCTAAGATATTACTTAGGTTTTCTTACACCCAAAAATCCTACTTAAGGCCAATGGATACAAGGCCTGAATATCCGTTTGCAGGCTGTTGGCAATAACATCGCCATGATTGCATGCATACAGATAAAATATTTCTGTTTTCGCCATTCGATACTTAAAAGATGTTGCTACACTTGCATGCATTCCTTGTTATGTTCATGCAACCCATAATGAAGAAATAAATAAGAGAACATACATAACAATCTATCCCTTTCGTTGTAGTGGTACTCGGTAATAAGAAGTGATACGAAAATCTTCTGGAACATACTTTTAGCTTAATCCTTTATCTTTGAATCCAGGTACTTTCCAAGTACGTAAGTTTCACACAATTTCCGTCATCATGTAATTTGAGCAACATGTCCAGCGCATTGCACAGCAAATAGATCGAAAGAGCTTCGGCCTAGGTTCGAGGCCACCACTCCACCACTTCCCTTCTTCCTCTCCTCACACACGACCATCATAACGGAATATAGGGATTAAGAAGAAAGGATATGTTCTGAGGTTCTGAAACGGCTAGTTGAAACGATATCCAATCCCTTTAAATTTCCTTCTCTATTTCTATTAACAAATTTATTATTGACGAGTTAGGTGGAAAAAGAGACTTAATAGTCACAATCTCGCCTTAATAAAAACTTAATAATAATAAATATGTATATATCAAGATCACTGTCAACATCAGTCTTACAAAAATTAGGACACATTATACATGCAGACAATAAGGTCGAATTCCAAATAATCATGAGCTATTACTTTTAATAAACCAGCATAAACATTCTCCAACTCTTGCCTCCGCAAATATGAGTGAATAAAGATTGAATTTATTAGATCGTTTATTTAGATACATAAACTCTAACCCAGGCTTAGGTAACTTGGCTTTAAATCTCCGCTTCCAATGAGGAAAGGACTCAAAAATTTCGGAAGGCGAATTGCTACTCTCATTAATTGACCTATTTAAACATGAATCCTACCCTAAGCTCGTTTTTGAGGGAGAGGTTGCATTTTATGCGCTCGGGCCCCGTGACCGTGACCTTCGGTCCTAACCCTTTCCTGCGTGACTGACATTCTTTTTCTTTCTCACCCAAATTTCAAAAGCTTAAAATTCAGGAAAGCTAAGTTATTATTGCTGTATACGACCAGAACATTTAAACTAAAAGAAATTGCAAACATAAGGAATTCACGATAAAGTTATGAAAGTAAATAGGGAAAGTCTTGGAAAGTTGAGCGAAAAGGGAAACTCGAGTGGCTTAAAGAGCAAGGGCTATTACAAAGTTTTAATCGCGAACGGTTCTAAAACAAAAGCGAAAGTATTTTTCTCTCGAATTAAGAGTTTATAATACGCAAAAAATGACATCAGCTGAATTATTTTGCCTCGTATGATCTTATCTGAATGTAGTTGGTATCATGATGATTATCATTAAAATAAATCTGATTGAAGTCACCTACACTCATCGAAATTTCAGACATTCGCTTTCAGGAGACCCTGATCTAGAGACAAATTACAATCCAACTGAATACATTTTAAAGATATTCTTCAGAGGTGGTATCTTGTGAAAGCTTAATTTTAGTTTATTTCGAAATCATATTGTTTGTATTTCGGTGATACATATTTTTTTTTTGTTTTAGTGCATGGCTATAATAAATTATTCCTTGAAACGAGAAAGGTACTTTGAGAGTACAAAAATAATATACTGACAAATATATAATACGTTTTCAATAATTTTTGTGATACAAAGTACATTTTTCATGGATATATGTAGAACTGTAATGATATATTGATCAAGCCACAGGCGAAATTAAATCTACCGTTAAATCATTCAATTTACATCCACAAAAATTTCTACCAATTGCTGTAATGAGTTATTCACGTCGAGTAAGCAGTCTTTTTCACGCATTTAAGGATGCAGCTCTTTTATTCATGGAGACGCATGCTGAATTTTAACTCCATTTTCCCACCGACTACATTCAGTTTCCTTCCCACGCCTCGAAGTACCACGGGAGAGGCGCTGTAAGGTTTAAAAGCCCGAGGACTTTATTTGATTTCATCACTTGGGTAATGCGACCACTGTCCTGCCCATCACCACCTATTCATCCCCACTCGTTGGTGCATCATCGGCGGCTTAGCTAAATATGTGTAGGCGAAGCGGTGTAGGAAAGGGTAATGCGATTTGAAGTGAGCGAAGGCTAAATTTAGAGCACCGTCGGAAATTAGGGATGAAAAGGCAGGAAAATTACCCATTTTTTTACCCGTAATGAATCGTCACAATCTTTGCTTTCACAAGGTAGGATCATCAGTAAATCAGATGGTGAACACGCCGCTAGGAAAATCGTTATGAAATTTAAGGTACCTTTTTCGTATCAGGAAACGTCATAAATAATGAAAATTTGCGATTCATCGCAGCATACTGATGAACGACATTCCCTTTCGGAGCACTTTTTATTCTTTACGGATATATTTAATCCTTTTATTAAAGATTTCGGTAGAATATCTCACTAACGGACTCATCGGTACTCTAAGCTGTTTTTATTTCACATATATTTTTTTAGAACAAACATAATTTGAATATAAAGTTGAAAACAAAATTTTGAGATGAATTAATGAGTTTGAGATATTCTTCTCTAAAATAGTTTTCAGAGTATCAAGTGTGATTAAGCCAAACTTACATTTTCATCTCCTTTTTGTCGTTTTAAACAAGAAGCGTGATATCTAGTTTAACATTATATTCTGGAAAATATGCATACTTCTTAATTATTTATTGTATCGTAGACGCTTCCGTTTAAAAATAGTTAGGATCATGATGGCGTTAATATGGTGGTATTTCATTGCCATTGCATAAGGAAATCATTTTTGTCAACGATGGCCCAGCCCATGAACCGGGTAAAGTTTACGGTCTATTGAGCTAGGACCCGTGTATAACTTGGGAAGGAAAGCATTATTGTTCTCAAACAACGTTTTTTGTTGCTGTATAGGGACAGAGGCCTTTTCAAATTGCTATGCATTTGTTAGACAATATACACCGATTCTACTTTGTCCCACAAAATATATGTCCAAAGAAGAGAATTAAAAATCCCTATGAATAAATCTGATTTATATCAGAAATAAAATAATCTTTTAAAACCTTTTATTTTGTTTATAGAATTTATCAGCATATTTTAATTTCTGTTATTTTTAGGGTAGCTTCAGGGTTTCTTAAGACGGTTTGGCATCACCTAAGGAATGATAGAGGTAAAACAAATGTATCTATTCCCGAATGCAATTTAAAACTGATTCCTGAGCTATTTAGAAGGGCTCTGTTCGGGCTTGAGAGCGAAAATGTCTTCGGACTGGTTTGGATTTGGGCTCAATTATAAATTGGTCGGGCCAAAAATAACTGAAACTTGGCCCATATAGACTCTCATCTCCATAAGCTATTGTATTTCTATGAACCTGGCAATATACCGCACCATATCATTCAAGTCATGAACTAGGATGAGATAAAAGTAAATGAAAGACACATTTTCTCCATGATGTACTAAAACCCAGCTGAAAAGTATCCCTCTCACCAAGATATAGTAGTAGAGATGATAGAAGCTGAGAAATGGGATTGTGTACACGTCGTGAATTTTCTGCTCAATGGAATACGGATAGGAATTCGGATTTTGAATGATAAAGAATGAAAGTAGAGCGGGGAGCGAGAAATGAGCTACACGTAAGCAAATGGGAGTGTACTTTAACGGGGAAAGTAGAGGGGAGGAGAGAGAAAGAGCGATAGGTGGCGAAATGGAGAAAGAGCGAGAGAGATAACGCGAACGCCACCTGTCGACGATCCTCCGCCTCACGCGGAATTCCGCTGTCTCATTGGAGGAAACGTGAGCAGAATCTGCAAACAAATTCCCTTCTGCATCATATTTTCTGTTGTCAGTCTGAATATTTCTCCCGCGGACGGTTACGATGCCTCGCTAGAAAAGGTTTAGGGGCGAAACACATGAAGAGAGGCGGAGGATTAGAGAACGTTAGGGCAAAGGAGAGAGGTGCAAAAATAACCGGCGTGATTTCAAGCTGCTGCTGAAGATTATAGTTTTGCAGGGAGCTCACGAAGACAATAAACCAAGGAAACGATGCGTCAACAAGGGTGCGAGCAAAAGGATTCCATAGATACAGTAATTTCCTAGGTAGTCCGTTGCAGAGGTTTTATTTCCTATTAGGAAAGGTATATCTGCTTTAAAGTACCGTCAATGTACTCCCAGAAGTCTCCTAAAGAGAAGAAAAATTGTTTTACTCGTACCTATCCTACATTACTAGGTATGTATGGATGATGGGTTTAGGTAATCGTCAGAGTTATAGTAGTATGCACATGTCTTTTAAATTATTTAGTTCCATTTACTCAATAAGCTTCAAGCGGTTATCTGTCCATGAAAATTTCGCTGAAATCGCTTAGGTCACTTCTGAAGTCATTAAGAACTAGAGTTACGGCACTACAGAAATTAATAAGTTTCAAATAAAGATAATTCTTTCAATTTAGAATGAAAATTTCGGTGCTTCTATAACTACCGCTTAATTTTGCAGTTAGAGAGCGAGTTTGTGCGGAGTTCTGCTCTATCGACTAATTAATGATTGCAGGTTTCAATAAAACAAAACAACAAGAGTTTGGAAATGGAAAAGTAGAAACATTTGTACTATTTTTTGCTTCCTTACATTATTATAAAAACAAGAATACTCATTCTCTTTCATAATTTCACCAATACAGCCCTATTGGATTAGAATTTTCTTGTATTTAAGTTGAAGTTTTGAAATGATTTTTCATTCAATTAAGCAAAGAAAGTGTGCGAGCTCAGTACTTGCGATTTGTAATGATGCGGAAGCACTTGCTCCAGAACTACCGAGTTGCCCAGTCCATTATCTCATCTCTTCTCCATCTGTAAACGTTTTCATTACAACCTACGCAGATGAGATGGGTAGGAGTCTTAAAATAGCGATCGACAGGTCAGAAAACTGTTTACATCTTTTTCTCCTTCTTGAAGCGTAAGAACCTCCTGATAGCAATCCCACTGAACGACATTTTCACACGCATACTTGCGGGTATAATAATTCTGGAACGAAAGTAAGAAGGAGCTCTTTTTACGGAAGTGTGCACCAGAAGCTGATCTTTATTAGATTACGGGTTTCTCCGTAAAATGATTTGCCTCGAAAAGGGGAAAATGTACCTTAAAATTGGAATCGGCGATGCAGTAATCTTAAAGCACTTCCTTCCTACGACCTCAGCCCTTTCGTCTCTCACGATATTAGACTAGATGTTGTTCACATTCTATTCGTAGACTGCAATGCCTGTAAATAACCTCAGAAAAATCTCCTTATTAAACCCAGACTCACATTTTCATACCAAAATTCTTCACAGTTAGCTATAAGTATCCCATTCCCATCTCAGGTTCCCTTTAAAGGTTAGAGTTAATTTAAAACCTAGATCGGTACATGCGCGAGAATATTAATGAAGGATATTCAAATCATAGTATGCACTTCTCTAATCTCTTAATCCGTTGATCAGTCACAAGAGCTGCGGCATTAAATAGCGTCAGTATTTTTATTTAAAGTTCATAATAAATATCCATTTTTAGTAAACTGATATTTGTTATCAAATTATCAATTAAATTAATGCACAAATAAATTTGCACCTAATTAATTTACAAACATGTTTTATGATAATCTTTCTTGCCACGCTTTCCAACATCAGTAATTATTAAGAATTGATGAGATGGAGTTTTAGGGGAAGTAAATACAATTATACATCACATTCAAGGTCATTTTAGCGTCAGGCCATTGTCAATGCATTTAAATTTAATCTGAAAATATTGAATTTACAGCATTTCTCTCTGAAGTCGTTAAGTCCACTGAAAATGAGATGAATTACTTAGATAAAAAGATTTCATCATATGTTTCCATTACTGGAATCAAATTTGGTTTTGAAGTTGCTATCTTTGAAGTAGTCAATGAAATAATAAATATAAATACAAATATATATCTGTGGAAAAGTATAAGTTATATTTATTATTTAATTTATGATGGAATTCCACAAAATCTCACTAGAGAAAATTAAGTTTATTTTGAAGAAGTAATATGGAGTAGATTTTTAATGACCGTATTAAATGGTGATGCATTTTATGAAAGAGCATTGAGACGGTATTGCTGCGATGACGTCATCGGTGTATATTCAGATGAAAGAATGGAGAGTAATAAAATTAAAATGAAATGTCCTGAAGAGGGAAATGTGTGCTAAAACTCATTGGAAGAGGATATACTGTTGAATACTGGAGCTTTTACCAGTAAATTACGTTAGCCATAATTTAATAGTAATAATAAAGTTAGTATAACGCTGTACATATATAAGTATCTCAAATACGATAATCGATGTATAAGTGGTTAATGTACATATTCCTAGAGGAAACGGAACTGTATTGAAAAGTTATTCAACTAGTAATTCCTTATTTACTAATATCTCTGATATAGATTACTTTTTTCGAGCTTCAGAGATAAATTGTACATTTTAAATATTATAATTATAAAAGTAAATATAACATACACCGCATACATAGATTTAGAAAGATTTTATTTATTTATTGCATGATAACGCATCAGTTAGACGCGTCAGGTGTCGACGCTAACTTACACTACAATTTGCATCTAACGAGAAATATCCTAATAAGGCTCAACATATTCAACTAAGGAACATTAGTATTTAACCACCTCCTCCATTAACTACTTTAGTTTGCAAGCTATGCTAATTTATCATATACACCGCATACATAGATTTAGAAAGATTTTATTTATTTATTGCATGATAACGCATCAGTTAGACGCAAAGTCAGGTGTCGACGCTAACTTACACTACAATTTGCATCTAACGAGAAATATCCTAATAAGGCTCAACATATTCAACTAAAGAACATTAGTATTTAACCACCTCCTCCATTAACTACTTTAGTTTGCAAGCTATGCTAATTTATCATTTACAAAACTATAATTTAAAAAATAATCTAAAACTACTACGAAAACCATGCTCATTTAACAATCAAATAGAACAATTCACGAGAGTCACGTTTACAAATGCAGAAAACCAGTACATAAAGTAAAATGAAAAATTGAAATAAACTAAATTTAATAGATAATAAAACTAAGTATTAAATAAATAAAAATGAACTCTGCTCGATTCTCCGCGATTCCCACAGTTCATTCCAACTGATGCATAATGAGCACTTCCTAAGAAAAGTCTATTCGACTAAAAATGTCTTTTTCCCTGCCAGTTTGACTACAACATAACATCTATTGTATCTCAAGGATCCGTTTCGTGCACTTTCTGAGGTCCAATTTAAGTTTCAAAATACCATGAATAATATAAGACTCTACAGAATAAATAAACCTCAATGGTTAGCTTGGATGAGCTCGCTGAAAAGGCTCACTTAGGCATTATGTCACTGCAATTATATAGATACGGAGAGAGGAGAAGGGTATTCTATTTGGGTCACCTTCAGTCCTAGTATTATTCAGCGAAACGTGAGTGCGGGGATGTTGAATCGCGCTGCAGGAGAGTAATACGGGTTCGGAGCACAAAAGAGGTAATTTGATTGCACACCGCGGCAACTAATTGAAGGTCAACGCAGTCATTTTAATGAATAAACGTGGTACTTAATGGGCAGCACTCGAGTATGATAAATTTTGACATTCAGCGGTTCACTAATTAATATCCCCTCGTTCATAATTTTTGGAAATAATTTGGCGAATGACCAAATGGAGATTCTTCTGAATACCAATGATATTGATTTTTATCCGATATATAATCTGGAATATCTTTGTACATCCTTAGTCTATTTGTATCGAATTTTAAATGGCAAATAAAAAGTTTGGTAGGTCACGGTTACATTTAATATAATTTTTAAGCAACAATTCAACCATGAACTTAAAACTAATGAGCTACTACCTGGTTAAAAAGCATCGCGTGAAAATGCACCATAATATATAAGAGAAAATTATCCTAAAAGTATCCCGCGATATCCCCAAGAAACATTAAAAACGTCTTAGAAGGGTTTATAATGTGCTGTAAAATTAACAACGCGATGGAGGAATTACCGGTTTACTTTCCAGACTGATTAATTGTAAATTAAAATCTAATTTTTCTATCCGTAACTTAATTCGTGATGAGCATAAGTGACATGCGGTCTTTCATCACATTGAATGGGATTTTTTTTCAGCAAAAGCTCAATTGCAAACAGATTCCTAGCAAAATTTTTGATTGATATTATAATTTCATAAGGATTATTTACATTTAATTCTAAAACTTCCTCTTCGAAGAGAAACGAATTGAAATTATCTGTTCAGTTAGTTAACGTTCACGAGAAAATGCTTTCTTTAGTTTGACTTCGCCAACTACCAGTGACATGAGCAACAAATCAATAAAAGAGAAAGGACATTGCGTTTCAATTTGGTTAACAATAATTAAATTATAATAAATAATTTGAAATTTAANTAACTATAATTTATAAATAGAAACAATCGAATAATAATTTACGAATTTCATATTTAGTTTGTATAATTTCTACCATTCATAAGCTCGTTTGATTACAACGAAATTCAAGGACCTAACAACATTAGATTTCGGAACAGTGACACGACAGGTTTTAGCAATTTAAAGTATTATACTTTATTATTCCTAACCAGGCATTGAAGAACCGACGATAACACAAGGAGTCGATACACTGTTCTTTAATACATTTCACCATATGCTATATGTAAACGAGTGTCTTTAATTTCAAACGCTTCAAAATATTCTATATAGTTGAGGGCGAAATCATAGATTTTCAAGAATATTACATCATCGCCATAATTAGCGTGACATCTAAAAAGGAATAATGAATAAAACTATGTATAACTACGACTATGCGCTTAGAATAATATTTTTATCTTCAACAAAGCTAGGAATATAGGAAAATTATTATTGTTATTACAAATCATTTAACAAGTGGTCCTACAGTCCAGCAGTAATGCAAACAGCAAAATGAAAAATCCCTGTAGGATAGAAGTAATTCAAAAAAGCTTCGACAGCTAAAATAATTTCGCACGTAAGCCCCCACCGGGAATCGAATCCGGGACCTCTGTCATCAAAGTCGAACGCGTTACCCGTATGGCTGTCCGGAAGGCCTGATATACTCTATGATGAAAAACTCGTTTTTAAGAATTTTCCGACAATTAGCTTCATTTTTGAGAGCTTAACCGCTTAGATAAATAAATAATTTATTAAATAAAGCATTGTAATCAGTGAATGCGAAATTTCGAATTCACGACTGGGATATGAAGCGATCCCAAATCCTTGATAACCGCTTGAACTCAAAAAGCACGGATCATAACTCCAAAATCCCCTTCTCACTGTACCTATTACTCTCCTACTCCCTGAGTATGACGGCCTCTCCTTACCTTGCTGCTGTTTGACAGGAATACCCTTTGCGGATATAAAGGCAGACTACTGTTTTGAGAGCTTCGAAGCCGCCTAATGGCTCTGTGCCTTTTGGGTTCCTTGCGTGAATCTCCGTAATTATGCAGCGAGCAACTCTTCCGTGAGCTCCAGTTTGCCTAGATTCACGGCGCGGAGTTTTCAAGAAGAGACGATAAGGCATGGGAGGCGGCACCTTAAAGGCGATCGTGAGAGCTGTTAGGCTTCCCAAAATAACGAGCCACCCTTTTCCCAACCGCTCTTTGTTCCAGTGTCTAAATTTGGAGAATTAATTCCTCGCTTGAATGTATCACTGAACTGCAAGGGTTTCAGCAAAGCTTCGTTGAATAAATATCGAAATCAATCACGTTTCGCAAACATTTTACGTAAAAAATTTAAATTTAAAAGTGGCATGGTGTTTTGAATGGAAAATATTTTATCACCCAATTAGGTAATTTCGTTAGAAATGCCATAAGAAGCTTGGGTAGTGGAAGAAACATGACTCTATTTTGACTTGAATATATTCATAGCATGGTTAATTGGAATTGGGACTTTCTGTTCCCAATTTCGTCCCCGATTTTTTATTTTATTATATTCCGTTTTCTTAAGGTTGTTACTAAAACTACATCAGTATCTTGAGATTATTGGAATGAAATTTCCGGATTATACTGCTTTCAACTCCTAGATCGACTTCTGGAATTTAAACCAAAGTTGAAGCACTCAAGAAAATCTTTGCAAATGTGAATAGAATATTACCTCATCAGTCCTCCCTTTTCCTAAAAATAAATACCAGCGATGTGGTGTAGATCCACCATAAAACTAAATAAGTAGCAATAAAAATGAAAATCATTACTTAAGATACTTGTCAAAACCTCTTTCCTTCCTGAAGATTCACTTATGCCATTGAAGTTTGGCTAAAAGATCTATAAAAACGTTAAGTACAATTCTCACTGGAGCATAGAACATCCCATATACTAGATTACCATCTAAGAATACACATAAAATCAAATGCAGACTTTTCACCGCTTTTAATGTTTTACCCGAACGTTGATATGCATTTTTAGAACTTCCATTGCCAGAGAAGGAGGGATGACCTTTTCGGAACTTTCATTCGAAAATATTCATTGGCAGTACGCCCACATTCATGTCAGAGTCAACTTTTCCTCCTGTAATAACTGCTATCCGTCTTTTTTCATGGCCTTTGACCTCAGACAAGATGGAAGTGAGCAGCACTCGTTATCGAGTTAGTGATGATGCCGTTTCTGTTTATAACACATAAAATGTGACCTTTGGTGCCTTCAATATTCACCGAGGTCTTCTTTCCGTCATGATAAAAGGTGACAGTTGGGATCAAGTATAGTTAACTTTATTTTTAGAAAACAATTTGATAAAAATCCGTTAAATTAATGGAAAGTTAAACTTAGTTTTGCATTTTTGCCGATATAGAATGTATTTTTGAGGAGTGGCATGAGTGAGGAAAAAGAATACCTTAATTTTGGAATGTTTAGAAGCATTGTCTTGAAAACTCTCGCACAATATCTCTTATCAAGCCTACTTTCAATTTTCCAATCTTTCCTTTCCAATTTACAATTCCAGCATTGAAATTACATAATTTATTTTGAAGACTATTAGTGGACTGAATTTATTTCTCTCCAGTAAACCGGGATGTATAGTTCCCAAAATTTTCGGACTGTATTTTCATTGACGTCCAGACTATTCACTCTTCTAATGAAGATCAACAAAAAGATGGTTTAAGGAAATTCATAATTCAATTTGGGAATTTGCAGTTCATCCAAGAGATGGTTCCCAAGGTGGTTGTTTTCTTAAATGGTAGTTAAGAAAGAATTTTTAACGATAATTTTTTCGATTACTAATCGGAATTACGCTGAGATGTTGCTGCATCTACATAAATACCCTGCAAGCCGCCTTTCGGCGTGTGATAGGGTGTGTAAACGCCAAGGCTTCGAGTTACCTTTTTGGCTGATTCATATCGCATATCGTTCGCGGAAAGAAAGAGTCCCTAAAACGACTTATCCTCGCATATGATTCTCTTATTTTACGCTCATTGTTGAAGGAAAGAAATTCTCCAAAACCCTGAGTCATGTTTCTGATGATATTAAATCAAATAGTGTTGGAGTACGGATTTTATGAGTGATCCGTTGTGAAAAGTTCCTGATAACATTCAGCGAGAGAGAAGGTGACTTATTTTTACGATATCTTTCTTTAGAACTTCTTGCCCTGTTTCTTTTCAAACTCCCACACCACACTTTGTTTCATGTTTGCGAAGATATTGTTTGCCAAACTACGTTCACGGTGGTCGAGCCTCGAGCAAGTTTGGGAGGAAATCACATTTTTGAGGGGTGTTATTCCACATCATTTACCAGTTTATTAGTTCGACATTTCCTCTCCAGACTACGAATGGTATGACACATAGTTGCCCTCTTTGTCTCGCTGGGTGGTCGACTTCAAATTCTTTTCGGGCCGAAGTCCAGTTAGATTTAAACTTCTGGTTCGCTAAATACCTGTCAATCATAATTTCCTTTGTAACTATATTTTTAACTTATGATTTATTTCTATAGCTTGCTGCTATTCGCTAAATACATAAATGAGGCTAGCCTTAATCAGCACAAGTTCCTAAATAAGGAATATTAGACAAAGGATCTTATTTTCGTCGTAAAATACCGATTTCATTTCGAAATTGCGAGAATTTTAATAAAAGAAGCTCATATATTTTCCTATGCATGTCCCTTTAGGCATTAAAGGACTAGAAGTATAGAATAATTGATTAATATTTAATTAATTTTAATTAATAAATACATTTGAATAAGTTAAATTATTTTCCGTTGTGGTTGTAGGGGGAGATGATTAGTATAGCCATAAAAGGATGGGTTATTTTCTAAATAAATTCAGAGCAAGCGCGTTCACAGATGACGAAGCCGATATAATGCGTTCTCCGTGTTACATAGGCCGTTACGATAAAACAAGTAAGAATTGGAAAATAGATGCTAAGACGAATCGATTCAAGAATTAAAATTTTCCGCGAAGGATTCGCGAAAGTAATCCATAAGGGAAGTAGATTCATGGTGCCACACCACATCCCCTACCGTACGCTGAAAGGCGGTTTGCGGATTTCTTACATAAACATGGAAAAAATGTATATCAGTAAATGTATTTGTATACAAAAATGGCTACGGACTGTTTCTTTACCTGTGACTTCACCTGCAATCAACAATACCCAGGTTCAAGTGCGAAATTGGGAAAGATATTCGACGAAAATCAACCAGACGATTGCGTGGTTACATTTTTACACCTATCTTATTCACTGCGTCAACTTTAAGTGGAATGTTTATATTCATCGACCTGTAATCGATTTTCTATTCTTCTAGTGATGCATGTAATACTTGGGAAGGATCATTAAAATATCGCTCGTAACAACTGAGTTTTCAATCTTCCAAAAGATTCCCAAAAGATATCAAAGCTAACATACTGATGGAAATAAAAGAAAATTCTTATACGTTGACTGTAAAATTGAATCGGGAAACCTTCGACACAATTTTGGGCAATTCATTCACAATGATTAATCAAGGACTGAACTCTTCACATATATTCCT
Organism: Ladona fulva; assembly: GCA_000376725.2. Taxonomy (NCBI): domain Eukaryota; kingdom Metazoa; phylum Arthropoda; class Insecta; order Odonata; family Libellulidae; genus Ladona; species Ladona fulva. The sequence goes on from KZ308237.1 coordinate 26,959, forward strand.
TGCTACCATTGTTACTGCGCTCATGACAACGTTAAAATACTATTTTATTTCTAAAATTAAACTCACATAGGACGTCAAAATATTGATTCTCCTTCTCAGTTGCAAATTACGAAATCACGAATGCAATGACTATTCCTAGCTAAAGGGTTAGAGCCAAATATTAGAGTAGTTCTAGATGATAATGAGACAGAAGTGGTCCAACGTGGTCGATTCATAACGTCACAAATGCGACAATGGAGTGCAGTTTTTAATTTCGCCCTTAAGGCACGTTTAATTGCCATTTATTGATTTTTCAGCAATGACAGCATCCTCAATGAAGTATGAAGAGAATCGTTCCCGACGAAGAAACTACCGATTGCAGCAGAATTTCAGATTGGGATGAAGTTGAGGACGCATTGATTATAAATGATTTTACATGAAATCTTCCTACCATAAATTCCAAGAAATGTTAGACAACAGGGTGATGGACTCATTGGACGATTTTGAACAGGTTGCTTGAGTGACTACTTTAACGTTGAGCGTTGAGCGGCTCTTTAGATTAGCTTTTTACATATCAATTTTAGATCAATTGTCGGGTGGCGGTGCGGTTATTGAATACCTTATTACTTTGCAATAGTTCAGTACAATTACAAAAACAAAAATGTTATTGATCATTACAAAACAGATATTCCCTGCCACAGATATAACAACAATGCACTGACATAATAGAGATATCTTCTATCTATTACGATACACTATTAAAATACAGATATCTCCCTTTTAAGAAGTAAATTTTCACATAAAGGCTAACTTGCTACATACAAATTTACTCAAATCCCCGATTTTCCTTTACTTTATATTCCTTATTTAACCTGTAAGTTTTTTTTCAGAGTTCCAGGGTAGGCTTTCAAGGTTACTGGGTGGGTCCCATGGTCGATTTTGCACCGTACATCACCCTGATCGGCAATTCATCATAAATCCGCTAGTTGTTAACTTGTCAAATATGCAAACAATCTATACGAATTAGAATGAGCGATATCTGTAACTCAACCATTATTTTTTCTTCAATTGAGTAAACAATGGACCATTCTCTTACTGGAACAGAAAGTCTCTATATCTGAGCTAAAGTGATAATTTTTCAAACAAATTTATATAAGGTAAATATAATAACTCCTCTAATTTTACGATAACTTTACATAAAAAGTTGTTGTTAATAGATTTGGAGGCAGAAGCAAATTTAAATTAAAAGCATAATTTTCAATAAAATAGGAAATTATAAAACTGCGAAAAAACTAATTAGTAGATTAGAAGAGATACCTAATCGCTCAATAAATCACTCGCAGATCGGCCTCGATAGCTTATTTTTCAATCTACATGTCCCAATGCATGATTATCAAACGGTTTATATGCTAGTGTAGGAGCGTACTTTATTTAATCAGAAAAGCGGTGAAACAAAGGGCTTCACTTCTAATGTAAGAGTAAAATCGGCAGAAATTTTCTCACACCCCACTGTTATAATTTGCCCGTGCTTTTAATTCCAACCCTCTTTTCGACATGACGGTGTCTCTTTACAGTAACGGTTGGAACAAAACAAGGCCTGCATGCCGCCGTGCTTGACCAGTAACAGGTCATTCCGTTCCTTCTCTCTTGTGTCCACTAATCAGGACGCTGCATACATATTCAATTTCGGATGTCGGGGAAGCGACTGGGATGCTCGGACTCCGAAACAAAGGTTGCGAGACAACGGAGAGGGACGAAAGGAGGGCAAAAAGTCTTTCATACAGAATGACAGACGAGCATCCTCTAGCCCACTACTCCACCATGAAAACCTTCGCGAGGATAAATAGCTAAATGCATTTAGCACTGCGTAAAGAGCACAGTCCATGGGAAACAGAGACCTGAATTTTCGATGTCAGTTCAACACAATTTATTTTACGAACGGTTACGCATATACCGAATTCACGTTTTGCATACATGTTGGCCGTGAACTGCCCGCTTCGCAGTCTGAGGGTTTATTGTGTTTAGATTCATAAAAATATTGAATAAACATTGAAAAATATATATTTTTCACAAGGAAATATATTTTTAATATTGGCTAGATCATCCAGCAGTACTAATCGATTAATTTACTGTTCTCTTTGTTTTTCAAACTTGATTTTTGCATTGTTTTCCCACGCTAGGAAAATTTCATCAACAAAGATATATATTTTAAACCGGGGAAATGGGAAAAACGAGCAATCATTTCGTGGAAGATAAATTTTTGGAAAATATTTCTACAAAAAATCATTTTGATAAAGGGTCTAAAAACTGGATTGAATGCGATTTAAAATTGATGAAATAATTGGGAATCGATCTTTGGCCCCAATAAAAAGATTTTCCCAATTTTAATCTTGTTTTCCAATTAGCTGAATGCCCATTCACTATTTGCGCCAAGGGAAGGAATAAGAAATCGAATTTTAAAACATTAAAATTTTCTCGAATATTTCCCCAATTGCATCAGAATATTTCCAAAACATTTAACCAGCAGGGTAATTGCTAAGCCTGGAAAATGAATCGCATGCTCATCGACGGGTTTTAAAAATGCCTTAACCATTTTGAAAATAAATATTTTAATTTTTTTATCACAATTTTCTAAGATTAATCACACGAGTAGAGTATCACCTTTGTGTAGCACCGATACGTTCGATTCTTTAAGGATATGTTCCTAACTAGTTATAGTATATTCCTGTTAACTAGGCCTTCGTTTATGCAAAATATGCATTTAAAACCTGAGTTTGGCGACAACGCATTGTACATGCTTTGCCAAGTAGAAAAATTTTTCATTTAAGAAAATATATTCTCCATCTTCTTTTCAAATAAACTATATTTTACCACTAATTGTCATCTTATTACATTTCAGACATTCTTTTTCTTTCTTTATTAACATTTATTTAAGTATACGTTAACTAGTTACTTCTGGATCTATTACAAGTATAAACATAAGGTACGGATTCTCATAAACCACAAGCGTCATTGACGCTGGAAGGTAATAACAAGACATTTAATAGTAAAAAGTAGGTTAATAGAAAAAAAAAACAAGAGAAAATATTTTCCTACATGGAAAATTTCGTAATCTACTTGGAAATGTGCGTGCATGACACGATTGCCTAACTCAAAAACCCAGATGCAAATTTTGCACAAGCAAAGGCCTAATGGTCTCATAGGTCGGACACGTGTCTATCATTTTAGAGTACGTTTCATACCCTGAAAGTATCGAGTGAATCCGTGGAACACAAATGTGATATTTCCATTTTAGTAATTTTTGTTGTAGCTACTTGTCATCTAACTCAAGCTAATATCTTCATTTTCTCATAAGTTGTAAATTAAACACCTACCATAGCCTATCTCTTGCAATTCAAGCTGGATTTAACTTTTCTTATTTCCTTCCTCATCCTTCCCTTCCAATACTGCTTTCATGAGGCGATCGTTTTTTATTGCGAGATTTCCTCTGCCTCTACTACTTATTTCTATTACTTCATTAGTTAACCAGTTTGTATATTTAATTCAAATTATTCTTCATTCTAACCCATATGCTTCTAATTTTCTATTATTTGCTGATTACAACCCATGTTTCTGATCCTGCAACATATACTACGAGTCTGGGCTGTATGCATGCATTTATGAACAGTTTTTCTCCAGTTTGTACCACATGATAAGCTTTAAATATACTTTTTTTCTGATAGAATCTTCTCGTGTCTCTAATCATTTTTCAATATTAATTTGAGATATTCTTATTATTGTTTTATTATTGCTTCTTTAATTGGTGCAGGTATTGATCCATATCTGGAGAATTCTCAAAAGCGTTGTTCACTGATTTTACGAGATCTTTTTTTCCCTGTTTACGCTAAACTGCAACACTTTGATGTTGCCATGATATATACTGACCAGTTTTGGAGCCATAATATTTGTATTTCCTAATCTTCCTTTTTCTGATAATTTTTTTTTTTAACTTTACTTCAAGCTGATATGTCTATGATATAGTGTATCTATACCATTTAGTTTGCTTTCCAGGTGTAAATAAACCTGCCTTTTCTCTTAAACTTAGGTAAATGTCAGTACGTATCGCAGGTTTTTCAATCCCACTTTATTGTGAGTGTTTTCCTGCTGTGTTCTATTTCTAAATGCAAAATTAGGTTTTTAACTCCACAAAGTAGCTTTTTAAAGCACTTTTATCACTCTTATTTTATACTTACACTAATCTCTTTTTAATTTCATATGACAAAGGGTTAGATGTAAGAAGAGACTTGATAGTCAATCTTGCCCGAATAAAGTCACATTATTACTATATATTTTGATGCTGTTGCTTCATAGAAGAAAGACTTCTTTTCAAGCTCCACTTGTTTTCTACGAGTATCGCTGCGCTGTCCTCAAATCATCATGATGTGTACGGAATGTCAGTTAATATCAGTGAAGGTACTTGGAAACCGTAATACCTTGAAGAAAGTATAACATGAGCAACAAGGCGATTAACATTTTCTTATCTACAGCAGACATCATGTAAACGTTACAAAGCGGCAGAATGTTTGCGAACCATTTTGTGATAACGCGACAATCGTTGATGAGACGGCCCATAAGGGAAAGTAGAACGCGGCAAAGATGTGACGGGGGCGAAAAGGGCAACATGTGGAGGGATAACGCGACATCAGGGAGGCGGTGATGAGTGCAGGGGGTCGTTGGAGATAATCGCTAGGTTTTCTCGTAGGTCAAAATGGGATCAAATCAAGGCATATAATGGGAGATTCCCGCAGAGGGCGATGGGCGTTCCAAATTGGATCTCAGAACGAAGGGTAACGAGCTAATGAGGAAAATAGGTCCATGAATAGAAAGAGGAAACGACCGAGAGGGAACGTGACGAGAAAAAGATGTGTAATTTTGAAGGGGAATTATGAAATTGCTTTGTATACGCAAGGAGGTAATTCTGATGAAGTTCTGGGTAATTAAGCGTGATAATCCTCGCTTTTCTCTAATGTAATTAATCGAACAAGGGTTAGAAGATATAAAAATCCTCGCACTCGAGTCTTGAAATTAATATCTTTTAAGCTGGGAATATTTGCCACAGATCGCTTCTATTAAGCCGACATGATTTCTTCATTCAGCCCTGATAAAGACTTCTTTCAAGGAATAGGTTATTTAATGCTTCGCAATACATTTTTAACCCATTTTTGTCTAAAATATGGGCGGATGACCTCTCAAAAGTCGTCCCAATGAGTCTTACTGAAATCAATTGCAATTAAAATTTCTATTTCATAAATACTAATTATACTATAACGTGACAGAAACCGTACGTATATTACTCGGAGAAAACATTAATATATTTTACACAAGTAAACGTAAATATTCCCTTTTTACATTCAAAATACTGAGTTATAATTACGAGAAATGATGCTGCTTGACTTTAGATAATAATGCATCTTTCATCGAGAAACTTTGAGGAAGAATTTCTTCTTTTGTCTGACTGAAATACTACAGTATACCTGAAGGATGTGCCAAGGATAGATAACCGGAGAGAAGACGATATTTAATTAACGTGACTATATGAATATCAAATCATCGAGGAGGGGATATGAATGATTTGGAAGAAATACTTTAAACATTTTAAGTAAAATAAATAGATTTGAAGTCGTAACCCTGGCTCTGGAGGGAAACGAGATTGCGTGACCTATATTTTCCAAACATTTACGATATAATTAACTTCTACAGCGTCAAAGGCTTAAATATTGAAACCTTCCTTATATTTGCACGCTCTTCTTTCCTCAGAAAGCTTTCTTTCAGGGAATAATTTTTCCTCGTGTCCTATTCCATGATTGTTTAATCTTTCAATTACTTTCAGTTATTCCTTTCCCAAATTCACAATCAAATTAATTTTCAATAAAAAGTGTAAATAATCTGTAAAATAATCTGAAACAAATTCGATAAATGTTTTTCAACTAAGTTATTACTATGGGATCAGCAGGATATGTTGGCCCATAACGGATCAATATTTTTTCTTAGTTTGGAGGCTAATTTAGCTGAAAAATACCTTTTCTACCGTCAATTACTATCAAATACTTTAAGCACGAATCGGAATCGAGCCTGGTACTACTTTCATAGCAATAGTTTTCGCACTATCAATTAGTCTAATTGGAAGTTTTTTTTCTTATTGCTAGACCATCATATATAAATTCATGGTTAATGGAAAATTATAGCCAATTGCATTATTAATAGACAGCTTTTTAAATTAATTCTTCCTGACTTAAGCATGCAATAAAACCAAATAAAACTGACTTCGCGGTCTTAAAACCGAGATATTTAAATATAAATTCATTAATAAAAAACTAACTTTAAAAAATTCGGGCGTGAAGCACAATTTATCGGTCTTGTAAAAATGTATTGCTTTCACTGTAAGGAGAAAAATGTAGCAATAGCATTTTAGGGTACGTTTAAATGTTTATCGAAATCTAAAACATTCGTAAAAGAGCGTAAACTTCCGTGACGGCTGCTGCAGTTGACGAAATTACTTGCTTGTGCTGTTACTAAGTAAATGAAAGCGAATAGTAAAACAACCTTAAAAAACTTAGTTTGAATAGTAATGGAAAGTTTTAGAAATCACAAGAATTCCCAATGTAAGACGCAACTGCCATCGGACAAAGGTCTGCTAAAGAGAAGCGGGACAAAGAAGAAAGCGCGAAGTGAAGGAGGCCACTGTCTTTGCGACTGAGTCCGTTTTCTTCCTCCGAGATGCCCCGAAGAAATGGAAATAGAGCAATGGAAGGGGAAATGGTCAGCCTGACTTGGTCGTTAAACAAAGGAAAAGTCTCGCTGCATTGTGAGGCGAGTGAAGAAGTTTGTTTAATCTCTTACTCTTTTGTATGGATGTTACGCGAGCATGGTGGTGCGCTGGATTACCTTTTGCAGTCTCCTTTCTCATCCATTGCCTCGTATTTTCGCGAATGTGCCTTATTCGCATCATGGTGTTTTCAAACAAGGGAAGACGATTAGGCTTAATCCTTTTCTGAATGTTGGGATACTGCTTATATTATGTCCGGAAAAATACTTTTTAGGCGAATTGGAAATCTTTTATTGAGATCTTAAGTCGGTGCAGTCGGTCCTCCTTCGTCAGTGAATTAAAAAAAAACACAGAAAAAATGGGTTTTGTTGGGAATTCAGAAGTTTACAACCTCTTGAAAATTGTAGAGGATAAAATTCAACTTATATAAATCTAATTATGCATCAATCAATCAATTTGATATTATTATAAAGTTTGTATACATGTTTTGGCTACTCTGTATTTTCCGAACTTCGAACAATACGACTTGCGTGCTATTACTCTATATTGCATTAATCTAAAATAAATATCTAAGTAGTATTCATCTTTATGTTGTCTCCGTGATCCGTGATCCTTATCCATGTTTTTCACTAGTGGAAACATTTTTTTAAAGTAAGTACTCAGTAATATGTACTTACAAAAGCTAAGGTAATTTTACTCACGGGCCCCTGAATCGCACCCGAAACCGATTTCACCGAAGTCGAATACGTTACCTCCATGGCTATCTGGAGGCCCGTTTTCCACTCATGTGAAGTGAGACTCATTCATTTACTGTACGGCTTGTTTCTTTTTTTTTCAAAGAACACAACACATTAGGATAACACAGGGATGGGAAGATTTCCAAAATTTGGTTATTTAATCGAAAAATTGGTAAATAGTACCGAATTTCATTCAGTTTGAATAGAGGCACCCTAAATAATTTTGCTGGACCTTATAATTTTATTACTCTTTTTCAGGCGCCGCGGTTCTTAAAAAGTCAAAGAAAATAATATTGAATTTACAGTTTGGTTCAGCGCAAGCCCCGTAGCATCGAACGTAGATTCTGACACGTCCAAGTACCAAACAACAAAATGTCTGTATAAACTGTCATGAGACGTAGACTATTTTTGGATGTGTCTTTCGACTGTTGGAGACTTCATAGAAATTTTTCTTTTTTGCTGATACTCGAATTTAATCAAGGAAAATGTCAGGAAAGACCTCACCCGGTTCGCCCTCTCCCAATTCTTTCACGAGACTCGTGGGAACCCAGACCTATTAAAAGAACGGTGCCGCAGAAGGAAGGTTTTCCTTCAAGGTCGGAACGCTTCTCTTTTTCTGAACCCGCAGTAGTTGGGCAAGGAGCGTAGGCAAGGATCAACGTTTGAGTTGGTTAAAAGAGTTGGTAATGGAGGTCGATTACCATTGGGAAAGATGTAACGAAATAACGTGCTGAAATTTTCCTAGGAAAACGGCGGTAGCGATGGGGTGGAGTAGGATGAAAACGGAGCAGATATGTTAAGGCAGATCACGCATGGCCTTGTGATTCTATGGCTAAAATGGGGAGAGGAAGAGGAAGAAAGGAGGTAGTAGTTTTCGGAAACGTCAGGAGAGAATTCGGCTCAGATAAAAACAGAACAATACTCTTAAGAAAATAAGCCGAGAAGGAAAGGATTATGCGTGAGGCAAATGGGTTGATTACTTAATTCCCGAGTCTAAAGGTTACACAATGCCCGTTCATGTGTTGCCTTTTCCACAAAAGGCGGCCTAAGATGGAGAGAGCTCAAAGAGCCACGAGGAAACAGTTAAATCTCATTTTAAACAGAGTGTAAGCTTTTCTGTGTAATAGTAGCTAGGATTTAGATCGGCTATTTTTAGGAAAAACGATAATGTGTGTATTCATAGCTGTGTGAATGTCTTTCCCTTTCATTAAGCCGTTAGATTTCCTTGCTTTCATGTCCTTTCCAGAGATTTCGAGAAAGGAATTTGTAATTTGAACCTCAGATCCTGTGTTTCTCAAATCCATTTGGCTTGAAAGGGAAAGGATAAGAAAAGAAAACTAACAACTAAAAATCATACCAATAGCATTGCACTTTTTAGGGGTAATTACGTACGAATGGTTTTTTTACTACAATGGACATGATCTCAGAAACGGTTTGAATATTACCATTAAACTCAAGTAATCCAATATGACGTTAAAGATTTAAATACGTTAAGTGAATTGCCATTCAATACATACTAATTGTCTGAGCTCTCAAGTCGAACTTTAAGGGTTCCGAGAAAAGAATCGTATCCAGGTTTCATTCTAATTGTAATTTTTAGACAGTTAAAACCGTCAATCACTTTTTAAATGATGTTCCATCGTATTATTTAGCGCCCAATATTTCTTGAGAAATCTCTGAGGGATAAACTATAACTTTTAAAGGGAATTAATGCTGCTGATAATTGTTCCAAAGTAGAAGCACATTTGTGTTGCTCATTTCGTCTGGCCAAAGATAATATTAACATTGTAATTAATAATTTGTCACAGTAGTTATGGCGCAGTTTTGTAATAGCTATTTTTAATCTTTTCTCTGCAAAAAAAGGAAAATAGAAGGAAAACTCACAGAATTGCCTCATTATCTAGTTTGCAAACTTTGTAATTATATGTGCTGTACCGTTTTTAAAAGCAGCAATTGTAACAGAGAGACCCAAATACACCTAATTTCGCTGAATATAGAGTATATTAGTAATGACATCGTTATGCTCGTTAGGAATTTATTTTAAACACTTACTACAAAACTTGACATTTTAAATGATTATAGTATCGTAAACATTTTTGGACAAACTAAAAATAGCAAACAATCCTATTCATATCCAAGTGTAACTGGAAACCAAAAAGTAGGCTGTCGTGGTATCATTAATCAACGGAAAATTCGAAAAGATTCTTTTTGGAAATGGTGCAAATGATTTTGCTATGGTCATGGTCAACCAAACGTAATAAATGAAGATGTGAGAAATGCCCAAATTTTAGTCATTTTGTTGAACGATAATCAAACTGCACGAGGACGTGAAGCAAATTTCGTTCAGAAATCATTCGATTGGAGTCAAAGCGATAACCACTAAATTCAGTTACCTGAAAACATCGGGAATTGTTTCTGGGAAACACAAAATTGCTCATAAATAACCTAACGTGATCGTTTAATCAAAATCCTATTTCCATTCCCTCGCCAGTAAAATAATTCAACACCAAAAAAAGATTACTTTTAACTCAATGAGAATTTTATTCACCGGGAAATATTATTTACTTTGAAGCTTATCCGATGTAGGAGAAATACCGTAACCTGCTAAACGTCATATTGAATTTCATTCTATTATGTTAGAATTTTTTTATACTTACTCTTAAAGAGTTCTACAGTGCTCCAGAAATGAAATGGTACTTCTATAAATATAGATTCCGTTTTATTTCAGATAACACTATTTTTGGAATCCCTTACGATTTCAGTATTTTGATAATATTATGCCAAAGTTTGTTATGGATCGATGTTCATTGAATCAAGAACTGTCCATTATGACTGAAGTCAATTTATTAATGTTCAGAAACAAAGTGAGCAGATTAGTCAACAAAGCTGCTTCAATGTTTATAATCAGCTTTAAAGGGACCTTTCTCACAGATAATGGAGGATATAATAGATTTTCGATTATGCTTTAATCAAATTTGCTATCCTAAATTGGCGAGTTTGCTAATCGATTGTTGAGTGTTGGCAGCCACTCACGTGCGTTCCATCCACAGTGAATGTTCCCTCTAATTTAATGTGTGCGTAAGATGAATAGATTGAAATGCTTATTCATAAATTTCAGTCCATTCTATTGAAAATACCACTGAGGAGTAGCTTCAATGATCATTGTTAATGACGAAATCAGTTTCGAAAATGCATTCATTTCACGATGAAATAGAAAGTTATGCACGTATCGTGTGCAGATGGGAGTGTGTGCAGATGTGTGCAGTGTGTGCAGATGGGACCCTGCGTCAATAATTTATCGATCTCATATATTTATAAAAAGCGTTCCATCTGGAGGAAATATATTTTATATTAAATAATATTTTGTGTTACGGGAAGGCGCTTTCATCCTATTTATTCTTTTCAATTCATAGATTGATAGAAGCAGTTGTTATGAAACCTTGTTTGGTAAATGAGAATAATTAAAGGTTAAATATGCCTTATTATATTGATTTTAACACACATGAAAGAATAACTTAGTGATTAGTATAAAATACAATAAATCTATTCAGAATTCAGCCAATTTAATAGCTGTACAGTTAAGAATTCCTTCCGAGACTTAAGAATTCCAAAACTTTCGTCCCATGGATGACGAGCATTTTGTAGTAGTGGTTAGTGAGGTAAATATAATTTGCTTGCGCCCTGAAAGTTTCAGGATAATAATATTTACTTAACTGTTCAATGATTTACATTGCTCTAATGTCATTTACAAATTATTACTTGTGATATTTGCTACAGAACTCTCCTATCGACGAAAATTAAATAGATTACGAAGCGTGCATTAAAAAATTATGATTACAGAATTACAAAATTCAAAACTTATCCTTACTATAAAGTTCTACGAGTATCAATTTTAGAATTTATAGGTAAATATGTGAGTATAATTTCTAAAAGAGCGCAATAAACCCTTCATTAAATATTATGGATCAAGTGAAACTCGATTAAAAAAAATTCTTCTTACTCTTAATTTCTGCTAAAAATCTATTCTCCTCCTATATCGTGATTTATGTATACAATAAAGCATCGCAGTACTGTGTACAAGTCCGATTAAAAAACGGTCATAAGTTTGTGTGGCGTAGTTTGTAGTGAGATTCGTACATTGTCATCAGTTTTATCTCAATGAGTTTTATATCATGACAGCAATGGTTGGCATCAGACGAAACAGCCTTCTCTTCAAAAAGAGAGACAGTTTTAAACGGGTCACAAATTGACATAACTTGTCAATGCATTCTAAATGAAAACATACGAGGTTAAACATAAAAGGTTGACTTTTACAATCACCTTAGTCGTCAAGACGGGTTGTTTTTAACCACCGTATTTTTAAAAATATTAGTCTTTTTTGCCCGATATCTAGCAATTTTTAATCGAAACAATATTCCACGACATAAACATAAATAAATAAATATAGAGACGACGATGATTATCATATCAAACATCATCAATTAAAGTATAAATTTAGAGTTGAGTAAATCTTTTTTAGTTTCAATGTGATGAGAAGACCAGAAGGCTTCATCGTGTGATAGGAATGATTTTTAATGAGAATACAGTTGTTTTTCAGAAATTTCTTACTCTTCTCGGTAACTAATGAGAAAACAGTCGGTTTGAAACCGATGAAGAGATCGGTGTAAATAAACTCTGGAATCGTCCGAGCTTCTGGTGAAGCAATCGAAATATCATTGACCGAAAATGCTACATTTACTATATTTACTAATTTTGTTCGAAATTGTTTTATTTTAATCGACGTATATTATGAATGTGGCAATTTCGGATTGAAAACAACATTTGATGGTAGAAATGAATTTCCATTAAATTATTCATCATAAAGATTTCCTCAAACGAAAGAAAAGAGGCAGTAATAGGAAACGAATATGAAAATTACTTTAATTTTACGTGTTTATATTACGGAAGTTACTAAAATAGGAGATTAAATTGATATATTTATAAATATATGTATGAAGGTGATTATTATAATATATTGGCGCAGATTCTCTTTTGATATACTATAGGATCATCAAATACTATTCAAAGAAGCTGAGAAAATAAATGGATAGCTCATTGCCATTTGAGAGATAGGGTTGAAAAGGAAGAGACGAAAGATAAAGAAGGGATGATGAGAATACACAAAGATCCGAGGAGTAAAATATGCGATGATCCTAAAGAAAGTTCCAGAAACCCTCGAAAGGTGGCGCATTACCTCTTCGGCTGGAGAAGGCATGATTATGGATTCAGGAGGAATGAATTTGGGAGAGAAAGGTTCTTTCAGGACAAATCAAAACTTTCTAATTCTATTGACTCTCTTCTCCGAGGCTAAAAGAGTTATCATGCCCACTGATTGGGAGTTAAAAGTATTGATCCCTTGACGATTCCAATAATACGATAGGAAAAACTTGAGAGTGAGGCTGACCGTATGAAATTACTTAATTCTACATCGATACGAAGGGATTACATATTTTGAGTTCGTTACACGATCAAAAGCTGGTTATCAGACATACATATTTCTTAGTTTGTTTTCTCAAGATTAACTTGCTCATCTGTCTTTTATTTCGTTAACGAGACATCTTCCATGTGTAGTGTTGCGAGTTGGAATAATCTGCAGCTAAAATATTTCCCAATGCTTCCAGTGTGGAGGAGGTACTTACCGAGTCAAAGGCCTGGGCATAGTCCACGAAGCAGAGAGCTAGTGGCATCTCGTATTCGTTCATTCTGCTGATAATTTCTTGCAGCGTGTGGATGTGGTCCATAGTGCTGAATCCCTTGCGAAATCCAGCTTGTTCTCTTGGCTGGGCAGCTGCCAGGGACGTCTTAAGACGTGCAGCTACTACTCTCATGAACGTTTTGTAAATAACAGGAAGGAGGCTGATTGAGCGGTAGTTCTTCAAATCTTTCTTGATTCATTTCTTGTGCAAAAGGACAATCTTTGCATGGTTCCATTCCTTCGGAATTCTCCCTTGTCTATTCTCCCAGAAGAAATAACAGAGGCCATCAAGAAGATGAAGAATGGAAATGCAGGAGGAGCTGATGGAGTTTTAGCAGAATATCTGAAACTTGGTGTTACAGAAATTTCTCCTGTCCTAGTAGGCGCAGTTATTCACTAATTGCCTTAGACAAGGGAGAATTCCGAAGGAATGGAACCATGCAAAGATTGTCCTTTTGCACAAGAAATGAATCAAGGAAGATTTGAAGAACTACCGCTCAATCAGCCTCCTTCCTGTTATTTACAAAACGTTCATGAGAGTAATAGCTGCACGTCTTAAGACGTCCCTGGCAGCTGCCCAGCCNACGCCCAATTTTTTCACCATGTTTCAAATTGCCAATATATGTACGATTTAGTTCAAAGGAAAGTCGATTCCTTGAATCGTCTCACCATTTATCAGTGGTGAATTCAGTGTTACAATCACCGTCCATCAGACACTTCTGTATGACGACAGCGTAGGGGATGCAATTTCTCAAACATATCACTTCCCTCTGCTCACCGTATACGTCCCATTTGTTCTCGTGATATCGTGATACACAGAGCGATGGGAATAAGCGCCAGTGATTGTTCTGCATAATCCGTATTGCAAAGATTAATCTAATGGGACAATGGACACAAAATAATGCGTTAATTGAACCATTGAATCGAGATTTAGTACTTCTCCAAGTATTTAGTACTTTTATAATATTTTCTACGTACTTCTCAAGGAATTGTAAAGTGCGATCGTTCAGCCATTCTCATTTAAAATTTCGTTTTCGTGCATATAATCCATTCTAGTTTATGTGTATAAAACATTGCTTCTAAATGTTATACATTTGGTTAGTAATACGACAATTGCCTGACAGAAAAAAATACCTCAAAAGGTGGAGGCTCAAGCATGAAGAATTATTGAATTTAAGATGGCAGAAAGGATCTAACTGATGAAAGAGTAGTTTTATGCCTGCACCAATAACTGCGATAGTGTGGTATGAGTGACTAGAATTGAGCTTCGCGATATATAATTTATACTAAAGATTTCGAAATAATATAACATACTGAAGAGTATGAAAATTTCTTTACATCGAGTTTAAGACATTTTTTTCCAGAATAAAATCCGCATTCATAATCTCCAAAATCTTCAATTCCTCAAATTGAAAAAATTTTTTTAAATGTGAGGTTGATTGTATAAATGGACCATAGTCAAGGGATGCAGCGCGAATTTAAGATCACTTAGAATACTAATATTAGTCACCATAATAGCTAAAGGAGCTGTAGAGCTACCTTCTTAACTTGCAGGCGTAAGCTGCCGTCTCGGAAGTTTCCCTTACACAGCGACACTAATAAAATTAGCAGTAATAAATTATGTTAAGTGGGAAATTATGCTTCGAGCAGATATGTAGGTAATTGAAGACCAAGAATATGGTTCAAGTGTAATTAATTTAATTCTCTACACCACTTAAATGAAAATAATTTACACCCTAAAGGTCTATGCAAAGAAAGAAAATATGACTCCGTTGTTTCCTTGCTTCCTTTACCACTAAATTGCATACATAAACATCCGACGTCGGATTGAAAATGGCTGATGATGATGATGATGATATATATATATTTGTGTGTATATATATATATATGTATACAAATTTATATATATACACACACGCACATTCATACATATATACACTCTGCGTGTAGTGCGACATGACTGTCGAAGTACCATCTAAATTCTGCTACTACTAGACACTCTCCCGACCTGTTGATTGGACATCTTTCATCATAGTGACATTTGCCGCTACAGTTGTCATATAACAATCCTTTTCCGCATTCTACAGTTTCAAAAAACTCCATCTGTCATAGCATCGAGACCTTGTTCCACTTTTCTTTCCTTTCGATAGATACAAATTCCCTGTTACCCACGACTCAATGATTTGCTTCTTAAAGCCGGAATCGGTGAACATTTCAACCTATAGAAATATCGGAAATGACGCCTTTCAAAACTTAAGCCGTGTGCAGTCTCATAGCCGATGAGAATGCAAGGAGTTCCTTATTGCGTTCCAGTTATTGGAAAACACACAGAAGAAAGTAACTTTCGGTTTCTGGGAAAAATTTAAAGCATGACATTGCTTGTGATGTATATTGAAATGTATCACATCCAGTCGATAATTCATATGCGCTTGCTGTATATTATGGGAATGTCCACTAATTATTGATAGTTGAAATTAATTTCGATCGATAAAAATTGCATCACTCTCTGCTACGATGGGGCATGATAGAAAATAATGGAATGAACACTTTACCCTCGATTAATAATGCCATAGAAAGACTTTAAAAGTTTTTAATTGGTTATTTGTATATGCATGTCATGGTGAGTGTGTTTTCCTGTTCGCAGTGAGATAATGAAATATTTGTCTTGAGAAATAGGAAACTTTACAGGAAAAGTATCGATCTCATTTTCCTTTCCCCGAGATAGATTTCGGCAGCACTTTGACTGATACTACGGAGAAGACTTTACACTGGTATTGCTATTTCCCCAATATTTCTTTATTCTTTCACTATTTAAACTCTTTCCTTTCAGCATCAACGTCTTTCATTGATTTTCCTCGATAGAATAATTACCGAAGCGGATTTTGTGAAAATTATTTTCTCAGCGGATTTTATGGAATAATTTACTTTTGTTCCTACCAGGTCAACTTAGAATAACAGCACTGTAGCATTAATGTATACATAAGGTTTTAATATTGTAATTTCGTAATGCTTCATCCAACATAATAATTATAAATCCAAAATATAATTTTTACTACGAAATTGTTATTTTGAATACTTATAATTTGATTCTGTCTACCACGCAACGTAATTAGCTTCTTGAACAAATTAGAGCTAGTTTAAACGTCATCCAGCCGCCTTGATCGTTTCATTTCAAGTTTACAAGCACTTGAAACTTTCCTCGTCACCATAGTAAGACCAGAAGTGTTTTTAAACAAAATGGCGAGTTATCCGCGAGCAAGTAGTTCCCGTGAGCGCGCGTAAATCCGGATTCAGCCGAGTCTTAATGTGAGGAGGAGATCTCGGATGGAACTAACAATGTCCAAACAGAGCTATTTTCGGCACGGCTCGA
Source organism: Ladona fulva (assembly GCA_000376725.2). Lineage (NCBI taxonomy): Eukaryota > Metazoa > Arthropoda > Insecta > Odonata > Libellulidae > Ladona > Ladona fulva. The sequence goes on from KZ308237.1 coordinate 43,584, forward strand.
TTCTGCGTTCATTCGACGAACGCGTCCGACTTGCGATGCAGTTTCGCTGTCGCGGTCCGAACAAATGGACGTGAACCTGAATATTGTCCCAAATCTCCCAATAGTGCCCGGGAGGAAGAGGACGAATCCGTATGCTTAATTAGCGTCCGATTCGACGGAATGGAGAGGAGTCACTCGTAAGTGGTTTACTGTCGCCTGCAGCTCCATCTCTTGATTCATTTATCAGAGGAATATGGGTGCATATGTTGAGAAACAAATGCCAGTTTCCTATTCTTAATAGTTCAAAGGTTTGAATGCCTCGGTTCGTTTATATGATTAGGGAATCCAAAAACAAAAACGTTTAAAAAACAGTTTTTTAGTCCTAATTATACTAAGTAACCGCTACATCAATTGACAGATTATTCCCATAATACGATGCAAAACTTAATTACTGTTAAATGTTTTACTAGCCCTCAAAACACATATATTCTACATACAGATTGCGTATACTGAGAGAACTGCAGATCGAAATCTACATGTGCACCCTGCAAGCCAGCTTTCGGTGAATGGCAGGGGGTGCTTACACTCTATTCCCTCGTCGGTTATCGTCGCGTATCGTTTGCGGAAAAAATGAATTCTTCAAGGGAACCAGTCCTCTATTTTCTCGATTTATATTGCAGTAATAGAACTGTCTATGTGGCAGTAAATATGGATAATTTCCAAAAAATCTTCCAAGAACGTACTTTTGAGTTTCCGGATAGCCGAATGGGTAGCGCATTTACCTTTGAAAAAAGCTGTCCCGGGTTCAATTCCCGGTGGGGATGCTCAAATGAGCCAAATTACTTCAGCTTTCGAAGCACATTTTACAATACTACTACTACTACTACTACTACTAGAATGTAATTTCTCTGAATGAATTGGGTAAATTAAGCCTTTGGTTAAAGCTCAAAAAGTTTGTTTCTATCTAAAGATTCCCGTCCTGCATTCTTAAGTAGTAAACGGAGATGTGTTACAGAAAGATTAAACAAAGAGATAAGATCCTCTTTAACCCAGAAATAACAATTAAATCACTCCTAAAACAATTTTCGACGTAAACGCGAATACGTCGTGGGTTGGCAATCCGTGAGCTAGATCTTCAAGGCCAAAGTTTGCAAAGGCTTAAGTTTTGCACGCGCGTTTTGCGGCAGTCACAGTTGGACAACTTCAGTTACCACACCTTACAGGTTTAATTTACTGCTTTAGATATTCAATTTTGTACAGAGAAAATTCTTAAGTGATTAGACGACCTAGATATGGAAGGTGACGCACACATGTCATAAATTATGTTCAAATATGGTGATATAAAACGCAAATCATGGAGTCATTTTATCAATATTAATGGTGGTAAATCTAAAAGGTGCTGATTAGTAATTTTTAAAATTCTATGATTTATTTTTATTGCGGGTGAAATAACGGTGAGAACTCTAACTATGATCTGCGCTCCAGTATTTATTCCTTGTAGTAATTGTCCTGCAAACTGATAAGTCAGGGCGATAATCTAAACCATTAAAAACAGATCGATTGAAAAGATTGAATAAATTCAATGGTATTTGGCCGGACTTCGTGGAAAGCCATAATAACAAAATAAGTAAGCACTTCGTTATTTCCACAGAGAATATTTAATATAACGACCGGTTTCGGCTCGCGCCATCATCAGGTAAATGATCAGGAAACAACACACATATATATACATATCAAGACAGTTTTAAGGGGAGAGTAAGGAGAGGGGAAGGGTTGGAGAAAGTAGGAAAGACGCCTAGCTTTAGGCATCTATTGATGAAGAAGATGTTGAGGGAAACTGCTCGAAATCTAATGCTGCATTTCCGATACAATTTGGCCATCACTGCCTCACTAGCAGTACGAATAAATTCAATGGTATTTGGCCGGACTTCGTGGAAAGCCATAATAACAAAATAAGTAAGCACTTCGTTATTTCCACAGAGAATATTTAATCTAACGACCGGTTTCGGCTCGCGCCATCATCAGGTCTGATGATGGCGCGAGCCGAAACCGGTCGTTAGATTAAATATTCTCTGTGGAAATAACGAAGTGCTTACTTATTTTGAAAAGAGTGAAATTGACTGAAAAACAGAGTCTTCTCCATCAAAATCGAGATTATATTTTCAACCATTCAAAAGAGCCTAGCGGAGCTACGTGAATAGCGGGTTAACGGTGTTTTACACTTACGTTACCTTTTTATCGTTACGTTGTTGTCTCCTTATGGGTAGTTTTTCCGTTGCGCAGTCTCCTCATCGATCCTGAGTTACTAGAAAAATTTCAGCCATATATTTTAGACCAACAATTATTTAATCCAACTTTCCAAGGCCCATTGCGTGGAACTCACAACTGCTGTTGATCGTAAAATGAAGAAGTTTATAGTTACCATTTAAAGTGTGCTTGCGGTTTCCATAATGCCTCTCCTACGCATGACTATTCCTAAGCTACTATATGTATGCAGCCGAAAACAGTATGACAGCCGAAAACTGTCAGAATTTGCGTTCATTTTAAAAATGAAAAAATTAAATAAATTTATCTTCATATTCTGAATTGATGAGTCTACTGACATGTGATAGAAATCAATAGGCTGAATGAAATAGATCCTAATTTTTTTATGGAAGAGATTTTGCAGCCATGGAATTATGTTTGCAATTAAATTTTAATTTGTAATTTTTTTATTTAAACGCAAGGACAATATCTCATTGTGAGGATTATATTCTCAAGGTTTAAAGCTGGTAATAGTAGTAATGTTGTTAAAAGTGCTTCGACTGCTTTAGTCATTTTGCACGTAGGCCCCCCACCGGGAATCGAACCTTATATCGCTTTCACCGAAGTCGAACGCGTTGTCCACTTCCGGGAGCCCGGTTTAGAGTTATCTTAAAACTAACTTACAACCAAAGAAATTCCCTGGTCGTGTGAAACTTGAAAGTTCAGAGGGTTATGAAGGCGTGTAATCGCGCACGAAGGAAGAATCAAATATAAGAAAGCAAAAGTAACAAGAGATAGCCTTAAGATGGTCATTTAAGAAACACGAGACTGTTGCTTATCTACAGCAAAAGCATGGATTATAGGCATCTGAAGATGGTTCCTGCTGAACAATAACAATAACCGGGAAATGTACGCACACTGGCTATGTAATGCACACACTAATCCTATTCGTTTGCTTTGTTTATCGATGCGACACTGAGGATATTTTTTTGAACCCAGAAACCATACCATCTAAAATTGGAACTGGTTATAGAACATTAAATTCATCTCTGATACCATAAGACAAACTTGGCAATAAGCTGAAAAACCTAAGTTGTAACGTAAGGAAAGAAAATGAATACTCGTACCTATACACATATCTAATATGCAGTTACTACGTAATTCTCTTTAAAATCGCAGTTGAAATTCCATGTTGAGGTGAGCAGTTTCAGATTCAGTTTTATGTCATATTAAAAATAAATTTTATCTAACTATCGGATTGCTTAGTTGAGAAATGAGTATAGGATAAAATCTACCGATAAAACCTCTCAGTGATTCCTACAGTGTAAATATAATGCTTTAACAATCTCAAATACTAGCATGTTTTGGCAAGTTTAATCCGTTAATTTTGAATTCGTTACATGGCGGAGTCTCTTTTCACTGGCAGTAATTTGATTGGAAAAATAAGAAATTTATGCAAAATTATGTCCAATTCAAATTTCTTATTACATGCTGCCTGTACAACCACCAAATTAAATCTGTTATTCAGATTGCATTGGAATGCATATATTTGTAAAATGAGCATGAACTGAAACCGAAATGTCGAATTGTTGCAGTCTCCCAGCGAACAACTTTTGGTTTTAAATTAAAGGCTCGATGTTTTCATTTTAACAAATTTTATACATTTTTCATGAATGCAAGGAAAGCCCCTAGAAACCCGTTGATATATTTCATTCTCAAAACATTAAGAGGACACAGAAATAATTTTCAAAGATACGCAATTTCTATAATTTGGTAGAATAATTATATAAAGCAAACTTCATTGATGAAAAAATTATCAAAATTTGATTTGTTTGATGAGTTTATTTCATGTGGATATTAGAGTGGCTAACTCTCATCGGAACTGTTGAAATTAACATCTCAAGGCTAAGTCAATTCATTATTGATTCTCGTTTAAAATCATGGCACCACAATCTTAGAGCTTTGAATGACTTATTATATTATGATGGCTGAACTTATAATTTTAAAAGAATATCGTATTAATCTGATCGTTAAATTAAATGCTGTTCGTATTTTCAAATTTTAAAATTCGTCAAGTTTGTAGTAAAATTTAATCAATGATTTCGATAGTGCCGTATTGAAGTTTCTCATAAGCTGGACACAGGAACGATTGCCAAATAGAGTGTCACCCAGTTATTTTTAAGTAGTTATCATTTATTGAAAAAAAGGAAACTTAAACTAACTCTCCATGATACCTTTATAATACTCGTAATAGTTAATTTTGCTATATAATTCACAAAAAGCAAATTTATAACGTACACTAATTCTTAGCAATCACGAAAAAACTCCGTAGTGTACCGGCCTATGGTTCTTGTAATTTTGTTTCCACCCTTTTATAGATAAAATTCACGGAATCTCAGATTTTAACATCTTTGCATATGAAAAATTTCCTTTCATCTGAATATTCCATGGCTCAAACCAAAACGTAAATTGAAAGAAAAATCAAATATTTGATGACCCATCATTCTTGACGAACTCTAGTAATCGTCTTACTCTTATTTCTTTCTCTTTTCATTCCAAGCATTATAAATTAGAATTTCCACAGAACGGTCACGTCTCACCCAACAGCGGGTTTTCTATTCAAACTTTGGCTTTGAAAAAATATTAAAAGTGTAATATTAATCCCATTGTGATTTCCAACTGATTCCAAAATTTTACAACATAAACGGTTAAATGTAACAGAAACTTCACGTTGTAAACGTATGTCACAAAGCAATGTTTGTTAACCTAATTTTGTTGTAATTCACTTCATTTGTATTATTTCAGGTGAACACGAAAATTGAATTAGTTTGTAATCGTAAAGGTACCCGAAGAAAACCTCGGAAACTCATGCATATTGGCATTAATTAATAATATTTCTAATCTTTCCTGATGATGACGATTAAAAAATTCAGAATAATGAACTATGGTTAGGTATAAACAGGAGAATAGATTTCTTTAAATATATATATTTTCAAAGGCATCAAATTCAACCACTCTCGGGGAAATAAAAATTTTCCCGAGGCCGATGATCTAACTTTAAAACGGCTGTTGGCGCCTTTTAGCAAACAAGCCATAGCAATCTCTATTGATTTCATCAGTTATATGAAATATTAGGACAATTGAAACCTGAAGGTATTTAATAGTAGTATCAAAATTATAAAATTTTAGAGCAATTAGCTATATTTCTCTTCCGTGTACAATCAAGTATCTCACTCGTGATTTCGACGTTGAGTTAATATGGTCTTCAATTGTATTGGTTGGTAGGAGACAGAGGTAATGAAGGAATTAGCTTCCCTTGTGAGTGGACTTGACAATTACTGAGGGAAGGTTCGTGATTCTACATTGCAGTTGTGTCCGTCACTCAAGATAATGCTACGATGAAGATATGATACTTTGGCCTCGGATGATTGCTCACCAAAAGCTAATGCACTTAGAGCATTGTTCAACTAAGTTCATCTGATAAACTCAGTCGATGCTGTAAAGGATAAAGTGGCCTCGAAGATCACGATTTGTAACTCTAAGTAAGATATTCTTAGTAAAATGTCGTTAAATCCAATGTTTTGATTGACTGTTAAGGCCTCCAGAGGCAGAAGGCTATATATAAAAAGAATTACGTCATTACTAGAGAAGAATTTGCTAACATTAAAATTTTCATTAGGCTTTTAATTGATCTAAATACATTTCGCAACAATTTTAGACAGTTGTATAGAAATCACATTCAGCTCATTGCTTTCAATGATTTAAATAGTTTAAATTTCATTTCACAATTTAGTTAAATCAACGAAAAATCACGGTGAAGCTGAAGAATGAAATACCGAGAAAAGTACTTATCCAAGAAATAGAATACTGACCGATATATCAACTTTTAATCTCTAGCTGAAGTATTCCAATATCTTATTAGTTAATAGATATTACGTAATAGATCGTATTTGTTGCCTTTGTACGAAGTTTTTTATAATGGCGGAAATTGTTCACGACTATTAATGAAATAGAGACTTAAAATACTCCTTAAGCCTCGCAGGGCTATCTTAAATACGTGTTGATCAGATAAAGGAAGGTCACTCAGGAAAAACCTGTTCTGAGAAGAATACCCAATACGTATTTCAATAGCTGTGCTATGTTTTTCTAACTCCTGGAGCTAAAATTTTCAATATTGAAACACGTACTGGTTGTTCTTCTCAGAATTGTAATTTATCCGGAGTGATGGTTTTCCTTCGTCTAGTAAACGTGTGAGCTCTGGTACAGACCCCGAAGCCTTAAGGAGTCTTTTCAGTCTCAATGAAAAGGGGTTGAAAAATGTCCCATTATAAAAGATAATACATTTTTTAAGTATATGAAAGAATTTAGTTCAGTTCGCTCTTAGTTAGGCAATAACTGAAACTGGGAGTTAATAGATAGTCGTATGGGGTACTCGCATTTTGATATGATTCCAAGTAAAAGAAGTGCACTCAACGAAATTTCTAATCTATCGTTGATAAAAAAGCTCTCAATATTTTCATCAAAACTTATCCCTTTAGTTGAGTAAAACAGAACACAACTATTTTTCATTGTCTTAGCGAATATTTCATTGTTATTTAGAACAAAGCAGAAAAATAACTGAAAGCGACTCTAAATAAAATTAATCAAACTTGGATACATAAACATGAAACAAATAATAGTAGTAGTCTCAACAAGGATGTTAGAAAAACGAAGAATAGGAATCAATCAGATGCTGGAAGCTGTAAAGAAGAGTGAATTATAAAGGTGTGAGTAAACCACAGGGGATGCGGAATTTTAGGGAAAATCGGCAGCTAGGCGATGGTAGGTACACATTAGGCATGAAGCAATGCAGAAAGTTCTTTAGTACAATTCCCTGGGTGGGAGTTGCGTGGAGGTAGACGCCCAATTTTTTCACCATGTTTCAAATTGCCAATATATGTACGATTTAGTTCAAAGGAAAGTCGATTCCTTGAATCGTCTCACCATTTATCAGTGGTGAATTCAGTGTTACAATCACCGTCCATCAGACACTTCTGTATGACGACAGCGTAGGGGATGCAATTTCTCAAACATATCACTTCCCTCTGCTCAACGTATACGTCCCATTTGTTCTCGTGATATCGTGATACACAGAGCGATGGGAATAAGCGCCAGTGATGGTTCTGCATAATCCGTATTGCAAAGATTAATCTAATGGGACAATGGACACAAAATAATGCGTTAATTGAACCATTGAATCGAGATTTAGTACTTCTCCAAGTATTTAGTACTTTTATAATATTTTCTACGTACTTCTCAAGGAATTGTAAAGTGCGATCGTTCAGCCATTCTCATTTAAAATTTCGTTTTCGTGCATATAATCCATTCTAGTTTATGTGTATAAAACATTGCTTCTAAATGTTATACATTTGGTTAGTAATACGACAATTGCCTGACAGAAAAAAATACCTCAAAAGGTGGAGGCTCAAGCATGAAGAATTATTGAATTTAAGATGGCAGAAAGGATCTAACTGATGAAAGAGTAGTTTTATGCCTGCACCAATAACTGCGATAGTGTGGTATGAGTGACTAGAATTGAGCTTCGCGATATATAATTTATACTAAAGATTTCGAAATAATATAACATACTGAAGAGTATGAAAATTTCTTTACATCGAGTTTAAGACATTTTTTTCCAGAATAAAATCCGCATTCATAATCTCCAAAATCTTCAATTCCTCAAATTGAAAAAATTTTTTTAAATGTGAGGTTGATTGTATAAATGGACCATAGTCAAGGGATGCAGCGCGAATTTAAGATCACTTAGAATACTAATATTAGTCACCATAATAGCTAAAGGAGCTGTAGAGCTACCTTCTTAACTTGCAGGCGTAAGCTGCCGTCTCGGAAGTTTCCCTTACACAGCGACACTAATAAAATTAGCAGTAATAAATTATGTTAAGTGGGAAATTATGCTTCGAGCAGATATGTAGGTAATTGAAGACCAAGAATATGGTTCAAGTGTAATTAATTTAATTCTCTACACCACTTAAATGAAAATAATTTACACCCTAAAGGTCTATGCAAAGAAAGAAAATATGACTCCGTTGTTTCCTTGCTTCCTTTACCACTAAATTGCATACATAAATATATGATATAAATGGTATTCAATTTAACTTTAAAGATGTTACTATTAAGCACGTATCACTATATATACAAGGTAACAAAATGCGATAAGGTTTTTTATTTGTTATCAAAGTTGTACGTCAAAGGAAATATTTTTTTCTTTATAGATATTTCTAATTATTTTTGGTATTATAAAAGCATTGTACTCACTTTAAGATACTGATGATCCTTCTTGTGACCCTTATTGTAGTATCTGGAAATAAAAAAGGCATTTTATATTAACTATCGGGCTTCCAATAAGATATCATAAATATCATATATCTGGATATTCCAACAAGTTCTTATCTATTCAAATAGAAAGGATTTACACAGTGAAATTTGTCTTTTATTTCTATCAACAAAAAATCAATGGAATACCTTATATATAAAATTCACTGCTTTGAAGGATTTTGAGAATATAATTAAGAGATTTTAATTTAAAGTTTGGAGGCTTGACAATGAAAGAGGTTTAACATGTTAATTAAAAATAAAAGCAAATAGTAAAGGAAAATATTTTGCAGCATGAAATTGAAAAAAGTTGGATACCTCTGAGATATAAGAGTGGTTATGGTGTAGAGGGGAGGACGTAAGGATAGAATGAAAAATTGTAATGAAGTGCTGAAGTTGTTAAGTGAAGGAAGACTTTTAATCGAAGAAACAAATCTGAGATAGAGGAAATTTCTGGTTCAAATATTGCGAGGAGAGAAATTTTTAAAGAAAGCATTGAAAAGTATAATAAATAAGATAAGACGGAGGGAAAGATGAAAGGTTTTGGATGATAAAAATCGGGGGTAAGAGAGGATTAGAATATGGTCTAGGGAATAAGGCGAACGAAAGAATTTTAAGTTATATTATTCTGCCGAGAGGTATAAGACTGGTATATAATCGAAGGTAAAACCTGAGAAATGCTATCTGTTAACCAGTATAAATTATTATTTGTTAAACACAAAAATAACGTAATAAATTTATAAAAGACATTGAAAACGAATCCTTTGATGGGAGTCGCGTAAGGATCTTCATATCATTTATTCCAAAAAATCATTAATGCTCAAATTTTGCCTTTGGAAACATCGATTGTCAGCACCAACCTCTTATACAGATTCCGAATTTATCAAATCATGGAAGATTTGGGTCGTTAATCCCTTCTGCCTTGGAAGGTAAAAGTTCTCTTAGTTCGCATTAACAATTTGCCTTATCGGACTTCGGGAGCGAGTTCTCTTTGCCTTTAGAGAACTCATCAAACATTAGTGATGAAGATTTCCGTCAGAAACGAGGAGCGATCGAAAGTCAGCGATCTGAGAATGATATCGTCTTTGAGACAAATCCACTTCGTTATCTTCCCTTCTTGACTGCTGTAATTTGGGAAGCGCGGTCTCTCGCAACTCGCGGAATCGGGCGTTTGTCTGGCTTCTGCCTTGCCGTCCGAATTCCGGAATAATTGGACGGAGTCCCCATTTTCGCTTCCCTCACTATCAGTCCCATCCTTTTCACGCTTGAGCAATGCGCTCCATGCAATTCCGAGCATCATCTTAATATCTATTTGGACATGAGAAAATCGCAACCAGCGGAAATCTACAAACTTCTACCAAGGGTGAAGTGGGAAAGGGATTCTTGCTATGATTTTCACCTTTAAAGCGGAACGATTGGGTCAGCCAAAGTTCGTAAGAAAGAGTGCCATACGGGCAATATATTTGCAAGGTGAATCGGAGTTTATGTACATACATATAGTTGTCTTATGGATGAACTATCATATACAAGTAAAATCATGCAAAAAGTGTACTTACCTTGTAAAGGAATAGTGTAATGTTTGTATGAGCGAGTGCTCCATATACTTCAGGTGGTGAATGATATTCTAAATTTCAGTTTAGCAATACCCTGAAGCCTTGAGACAAATTGAATGTGAGAATAGCATATTACAATTACTACATTTCTTTCAGAATGGTACGTAGAGTAAATGCCCATACTTTACAGAAGAATGTTGTTTTTGACTTCATCGTTACTCTTCATAACTCTTTTGTAGCGCTTGGAGTAATTGAGGCAGAAACTTTGGAGGTTGAAAGTTACTAGGGATTATATGTTAGGCAAAACACCATTGAGAAAGATTGATAAAAATAAAAACATCTTTATTCGAACGGAATCGAGACTGAAGATTCATTTCCTCCAAATAACTCGTCGTTAATGTAAAAAGATTTAATTTTAAAAATAAAATATATTAATAAAGTAAATGAGAGAAATAATTATATGAATTTTACCTTTAAGGAAGTCTTTAAAGTGAAACGTCGGAAAAAGTATGTATACCCGGTAGACTCTCGTTCGTAGAGAAGAGGAAAATAAACTTTATTAAGAGCGATTCTGAGACTATGCAGACACATCTTGTACTCGCTGTTTGGTGTTATTTTTTCTTTCTCATTTTCTTTTGTTATATTTACCCTTTTAACTTACTTATGGACACTAGGACAATAAATACATTCTATTACTCAATAACCAAACGAATAACCTCATTTCAACCAAATAAACCTCAACGACGGAGAGCTTCACTTAAAGTATAATGGACGGTTTTAAACGTAGTTTTCGGAAATGTTTCGGTTTCCATTGGTACTTATTACATTAGTTTTAATTTTAAACTGATTTTTGTCTCATAAAATAACCTATGCAAGCGCAATTTTTACGTTTAAGAAAATTAACGACAATTTTGAGACAGCAAAAGGAATTTACCTTCTACTAATTTAGGATTTTACGATTAAACCACATAAAAAACGATGAAATTAGAGTAGAATTAAGAGTACAGCCAGTGACAGAGGTAGCAACAAATTATAAAGAAAGATGGAGAGAGCATGTTAATCGCATGCCTCTAGAAAGGATTCCCAGAAAGATTTTAGAATATAAGCCATCAGGGAAAAGAAGCATAGGACGACTAAGGCTACGTTGGTGAAGTCGGAACAGGCAGAATGCTTAATCCTTGAAAGGAAGATGATGATGATGACGATTCAAATTAGAGATTAAAAAAAAATAATGAAATAAACCACTATGCACTTCATGGTTGTTACGATCTTACTCGACGTCGCTTTTGCTCTTGAACTTAACGGTACCATTTGTCTAAATATGTAGGATTCTACGAAGAAGAAGAAGAGAAGAATCTGGCTCACTTTCTGGAAGAAAAGTAATTCCTTAGAAAGAGAAAAAGACTTAAATGCACGATTAAAAGGAAATTTAAAATCAAAAAGTCTACTTTACGATTGCATATATTTATCGCTTATTGATAACATGATTGGAGTATCCTTTTACGAGGAGTATTTATTTTATGAAAATCAATTCGTAGAAGTTTTATCCGCTAAAATAATTAAGCTACAGGTACTATCGCTTCTCAACTTACAAGGTTGATTTGCTAAAAACGGCATGTCGTACTTAAAAACTTCATACATGAAATACCAAAGCCAATTTCTCCTTTACATATATGTATTCAGAATTTGGTAATCAAAAAAGTTCATAATTTGAGATCTCATCATCTCATCATAGGAAATTTGACTACCAACAATCATGGCTTCAATCATTGCACACTGTATTCTCGATCTTGAACTTAGAAGCTTTTGAAATTGAAACTTATTTTCAAATCAACTGCAACTAAATTCCGTCGATAAAATATTCCTTTGTGAAATGTTTAACACTTTTTCAATTATCAAAGCATATCAATAGCGCGTTCCTAAATTAATAAAAGGTAGCAAGATATAATCAATTAAATGAGAAAATTTTGAATTATTTCATGAAAACGTTTTTGTCTAATTTTTAAACATTCTACTCATCCTGATTAGCTGATCATAGCTAACCCTCATTGTAAAGTAACTTTCGTTATGACCTGTTTGTAATTACGAGCGGTTCTTTTTCAAGAACATTATATATAGCGACTTCCGAAAAATCTAAATTTGGCAGATAATTCATAAGGTAGCAATTTTTTTCGCAGTGAAGGTTGGCGTTTAGAAAAGCGCAAACAATTGGAAGAAAAGGAAGAAAGCACCGAGAAAGAAGGAAATTTATGATACAGTTGCAGGGAAGACATAATAGAGGGCTTTATAAGGTCTTTCGTGGGCCATAAAGTGACATCTGGGTACGAGTTTAATGCGCAGACTCTGTAATTGGATGATAAATATGTAAATACGCGAATACTCTTCTGATGAAATAGAACACTTGTCGAGGCTGAGATACAAGTAGTTTCAAATGAAAATGTCATAGGATTTGTATCGATTTATCAGCAAAATTTGAGATTACTGGATTATTTGACACATATTTGGAATTACAGGTTTAAAGGCTTCGTAAGCCGTTCATTAGCAGATAGAATTCCCATTTGGAGACAATCGGGAAGTTCCGGATTGCCGATTTCTTGGAATTACTCTACGCGCATTTCGGGACTAATGCTTTAATATTCATGGGCGTTCGTAAACATGGAGACTCTCTAAAATGCGCACAAGGGAATTCTACTAATCGGTAATCTGAAACTCCCCGCTTGTCTCCAAATGCGAATGTCTTATAAATTTATAATTCCTTGCAAAATATTTTGAAAAACGAGTATCTGCGCCTGCTATTTAGGCAAGCGATAGACACACAAGAAACGTGGGTTACGGAAATACAGGGTGTAGTAAGGTCATTTTAAGTGTCGCACTTAGTGGGACTAAAAGGCGAGTTTTCTAAAGATAAAAACTACCACATCATATGTATATAGTGGATTTAGTATGAGTAGGACAACATATGGATCCAAAATTATTCAGGAACTGAGTAAATTATACAATCCAATATAAACGTCTTTATTGGGCGAAATTGGGACTAGATCTTCCACTTAACCCTTGTCAAAATATTGTAAAAATATGTATATATAACATACTGAGATTTAAACTACGACTTATACAGTTTTTAACAAGCTCTGTGGAATTAGAAATAAAAGAAGGAGAGACAGTATGGTATCATAGAGAAAAAAACTGATTTTTCTATAACAGAAAAAATGATTCCACAGCAGGAAAACTCCCGCAAAGAGAATCCACATAATAATTACACGGTAATTGTATTACTTGCTTCTCAATGAGTAGTGGCAGAATGAAACAGAAACAAAAGGATTTCTACAAAATAGATGAAAAGAAAAATCATATATTACGCAGCTAGAGGTGATGTGAAAGAAATATTTGAGTTCCAATCTTACTTTCATGCGAATTGGACTCAGCATAAGGTACGTTGCTGATAGAGATATGGTATATTAAGTCATTATATCAAGAATTACTCATTAGAATATCAAACTTAAATTATAGAGATGAAGGTAAAATCTCACACGCCAGAAAAATTTCTTATAACGATGTCGACGACATATTATTAATAGTACTTAGGTGATCGCAACAATATAAAGAAAAAATCTTTCTTTAAATGTTTTATATTACTAGGGATTTTATCTAATTTGAAAAGGAAAACACATTCGATGAACGGGTAGGCCAGAAGAATATAAATATGTACCACTAAATAATGAAATTTTATTACAGACCTAAAATTTTCAAACAAAAATTCCTATTAGGCAGTTTAGCTCAGGACTTTGCATATATGTATTATATATATTATTTGCATATATATACCAGGAAATATAACGGTAAAATGAATGATTTTGACTTCTATATATTAATCATCTCCTATGGCTTTTTCCCGATTCACTGGTGTCCTTCTTTTCTGAGACCTTTGACTGCATTCATCCTACGTTTATATGTTCGGGCAATGAGCTGTACATGCAAAGTTTGCTTGAATGTGACCTTCTCTGTATAATTCTACTTCAACGATATCTGAAGTGGCTACTGGGCACGAACTTCTTTTGAATTTTAAATTTCCACACAAGATCTATCGCCATCTTTTCATCATAGCTAGTCATAAGAAATGCTCTTAAATGAAATCTTTGTTGTACAGGTTTTTGATATTATTACAATAAAAGCTACTATAAATCAGATAAATCAGATAAATCAGAAAAAATTGCTTTGGCTGTAAAAAGAAACGTGTAAGGAAATCAACTCATGCGACACATATTGTTGTAGATGCAATCAACGATTGATTAAGAGAATTCGTTTATTGGTTTTTTGAATTATCCAAATGCAACGAGTTCTATCCATTGCGTGACATTCAGCAATATGAGAAGATTTTCGTTGAATGATCAATCTATATTTACTCTGATGTACATTTTGGGAAAACTAGATCACATAAGTCAGAGTATTGACAGTACATTAGTGTTCTGTCAATACTCTGTCCTGAATTGGATTTCTTAGAGAAAATGTTAAATGAGAGCTCATCACGCAATTGATAAGGTTTGAATGTAGACTGAGTTGATGCCAATCGAGCTTAAGTACATTATTCCCGACTTATCGGTGACTTAATGTAAAAAATCTGCAAGAAATAATGTGTATATTAAACATACCGATGAATAAGGTAATTATTATTAAGAAAGATGAATGAGATTCAGATGAAACTGAAGAAACCGACCTGGAAATAGAAACAAAGGAAGAAACGTATGATTTGGGAGAGAGATTGAGAAATGCAAGAGATTGAGGAATCCTCTTGAGTTCAACTGTGACGGCAAATGTGACTGATTATACTCGTAATACTATTTAATTATAATTAATCCACAGATCTAGTTTCCTCAAAGTGATGGCTGATTTAAATGATAAAAGATGACTATAAAAATTCTCCTTCTGGATCAATCCTTCAAGCATAGAAATAAGGCTAAATAGGGAAAATAATACTTTCAATATTACCAAAGACTGGACTGAAATATGAAGAGACTTTACGTAACTGAAAATTGAGCTTCGTTTGCATTTTCTGTATAAAATGCATTAGTAACCCAGAATCGGTTTATTTTATAATTGTTTTTCGAGAAACTATTTAACTTTGTCAATTTATGATCGTAATAACTTAGTAATTAGTAATGCGGTGAGGTTGTTTTTAAAGGAAATATTACCAGCAAAGTTTACAGCTCAGCTAAATAATCAAACTCTTCCGCATTCTTCCTCTGTATATCCTTATATATTAAATCGGCATTGAAAGATACAACATCTGTTATATTAATAACTTTCTCTCCGTGCTTCGTTATTTAAAGGTTATAGTTATATTTAAATATGTTCCAATCTGTAGTTTACTTCTTATTCTATCTCATTCGTTTGAATTATTCCCGCATACTCCAATGGATAACATAGGCAGTTCCAATGGAACTAGCTGTTAAAATATCCACTTAAGAAATTATTTGAATGACATAAGCATATCATAACTGGTAGCAGTATAGCTGCTGATTACGCGGGTTGATAGGGCAAATCGCATTTCCTTTTATTTAACTTCACTTTTCTTTAACTGTAAGTCCTCATCAATATTCTGCATCGATTCCAAATTTCTCAACGTCCCTTTCAATTTCAATCCATTTCCGCTTCTTTACTCTTCTACCTGTCTCCCCAGCAAGAGCAACCCAAGTAGAATTAATCAAAGGGAATTGTGATCCTCAGAGTGAGCCAGAGAACGCAACCTAGCATGGGCTGATTGTGACAGAAAATATTTTTTCTCTTTTCCTTCTGCAAACCCTATTCCATACCCCGTTGGAATAGGGTTTGCAGAATACATTCGATACCCCGTCCATTGGCCTTTTACTTCGAAAAGGCCAATGAACGGGGATTTCGACGGCTAAAACTGCGGCGGAAAATGCTGCGTTTATGATGGCGTAGGACATGGAATGCCCTACGTGACCATTCCATTTCGCAGCTGAGAAGATTTCGTTTTGTTTCAGAGTTCTCAGTTATGGGGATAAAGTAGATTTCGATGATCGGTAAGAAGCCAGATAGCTAGTTTCGACACGTTCTAGATTGATGCAAGTGGCAATGGTGACATTTAGAGCTGCATGATCGTGCTGAAATCCTGGTTCGAATCAATAAGTTAGATACCTAAGGATCTGAGATTCTCTGCTATTGAAATGATTGTTTCAAACTATACAAAAATAAGCCCTACTGTTATTCTACGGTCATGTATCAGAAATAACAAAAGTATACACGTAGTTAATAAAGAAAAATTTTGTTATATTAAGAGCTTTATGGACATCAGATGAATTTTGTATAGAAATATGTAAGTATTTACGAGATTAAACAGAATAATGACTGAGGATATAAGAAAATACATAAAAACGTAGATTGTAAACGGTAAATTCTAAAAGAATCATATGAGTCACGTTTTATGGATGTCTAAATATCTAATATTTAAACAAATTCTGGAGAGAAAACAGACCGTAAAACAAAAATTTCGAACACTCAGGAATCGATAATTAGAGAATTTTGATTAATAGGGAGCTGAAAAATTGCGGAATACATGGAGTTGAGGAGGGTTACTTACCAAAAAATTGGCAGAATATTCCTTTGAATGCTAATTACTTCTTTATGTGACAAATGTGACAACAGATAATTCTTTATTAACAGTACTGACTGAATACAGCTCACTAAAATCCTTCTCCAAACACATCATACATCCGCTGTTATACTACAGCGTGAGTCCAAATAATGTGAAGTAAGTCCATCATCTTAAGATTTATAATATTTCATCATGATTATGATATAGCTAAACAAAGAAGGAATATCGATTGGTTGTACTCAGTCAACATCTCTCACTTCACTTGTGATTACAAAAATATTGTTCACAGGATTTAATATTTAAGGGGGTTCTATCGTTCGATTTGAGTAAGCATGAGTATTCTCGCTGAAGATAATTGCTTATCGGGCGCATTTTTTTAAACTAAGGGGAGAAATAACGTTAGTAATATGTCAAATGAATATTCTACAATTTTTATTTATCAAAAATTAAATCAAATCAAGAATATTAGCCACCTTAATCAGATCTTTAGTTGGAAAATATATTAAGTACTTGAATTATTTAACAGATTGCCTATTTTAACCTAGTTTTCAATCACATAAATATATTACAATTTTCTGCGAAATATCCGAAAGCAAACACATTTCACTTGAGGAATAGCGAATTGATACATGAAGTTAATCAAAAATTACTTTAAAAGTCGAAATTAGTAGAAAATGAAATGCAGTTTCTTCCATACGTAGCAAATACATGAACACATGTGCAACTTTTCTCAATAAAGTTAATGATGAATGGCATGGTTTTTTGAGAATGGTCCATTAAATACAATGGGAAATGATAGGAATATAAATGTATGTGAAAGAAATTCTATGAGTATTTCTATCAATAAAGAAGAAATCAGTTTTAGCATTATCGAAGCAATATTTTGCTCAAAATAAAATATTTAGCGTCACCCAATTTAATAAGATATATCTTATAGTGTTTCAATTTCTATTTTCTAAGAAATTGATCAAAGAATCTCATCGAAAAAAGTTTACGCTTCTCTTGAACTATTTCTTTGGGATCTCAAAAGTATTCCGTGTAGAAAAAATTCATCAAAATATAGATCCTGTGATGGGAGATCCCATGGATTTTCCCCAAGCATTGTACACGATGGAATATCTGGCGTGAAAAGGAATACTCCACCTCATTTTCAAGTCAGCCTATGCCTTTATTCAGGGTGTAGCGCCGTGGGATGAGATATATGAATCCTCCGCGGATGTGGGCGAAGGTGAAAAATTGTTTCCGGGGAAATCCGCGAGGTTCCGCCTCTTTTGCAAAGGCGACGCTCCTCAATCGGTCGGGATATAGCGAGAGGGAATAAGGTAATCCTTCCTCAAGTGCTGCAGTTAGCTAAAATGGTACGTAGGCGCGGAAATCTGGGTCACGTTTTCTCCTCACTTCCCGGAATCCCTTCCAATTGTCGCAGATTTTCGCGGATTTTTTCTGTTCGCTGCCTTCTCGTGACTGTTTTTCCATCTGAGTTGCGACACGAAAGGTTCGTGGAACCGATATTGCAATTCCAGCTAAATTGATTAACATTTCTTCCTACGCCTTGCCATGGTCGGGCGGTTCGGTGTGTGTAGGAGGTTTTTATTTCACGATTAAATGAACGTGATCTCGGTGCAATTATCCTAATCTATTTCCACTGTTCCAATTTTTCGGCCATGATTGATCTGGTTGGATCTGTGGGGATTGGTCATTTATCATTTCTATTGATGCTGAGACATCACCTTCAGCCACTTAATAAATCCTCAACATTTTTCTTATTTGAAATCGTGATGAAGATTTAATGAAAAATCGCGGCATACAAGAAAAAAATTCTGCTCTTACTGATTCAATTTCTTCTTCTAAATTGTGATCCATGCGTATCTCATCGCTTTTCTTACTGAAGATAACCTACCTACATCTATTATTGATATATTATCTATATCTTTCATGATACCATCTTCGGAAAACAATATAAATAGTTAATGACGTTGTTTGTGTAATACGTTTTGTACTAATATTACTAATTATTAAATTTTCGAATTAATTTTATGAAATGGTGCTATATAAGATAATNCTTTGCGAGTCAGGTGAAAAGGTTCTCGCTCGGCTACCTCAAGACAAGAAACAATAAAAATGAAAAAGAAGACTAGCGAGGAGCGCTTCGAGCGTAGGAAACGAGAATGAGAAAATGAGAGGTTAAAGCCTTAAGTAATGAAATAGCTTTTTTATTGATATAAGGGATGGAAACGTTAAGCCCTTTCCTTAAGGCCGATGAGGAAATCAGCGGAACGGTGGAGCGTGGGCCGTAGCTGAGGATAGAAAGAAATAGGAAATGGTGAGGGAAAGGTGGAAGGGAAGCCTGTCCAAAACAAGAGGCTGTAGGAATAACTGGGAAACCTTGATGCGATATTGTAAAGGGGATTCTCCCCGCTTCACTTCCCACGCATTTTCTAATTTGTCGACAGGGGTTTTTCAAGGGACATGGCATCTCTTCTCGTTTTCTTCTCGAAACTGTATCGTGTCCTTATACTGATTTAGTATTCGATTATCGAATTCGAGTATCGATATTAGGGGAGAAAGCTGCTCAGTGAATACGTTAGCAGCAATTTGAGGGATAATGCTCGAAATGATTGACTTGAATATTGAATTGCAAATGGTGCCCACTCTGTGAGCTCTGTAGCCCTTCTCAATGGATTCTTGTATTAACAGGTTGCTGTTCAGAAGTAGCTCCCACTCACATTTCACCGAAAATTCTCCGCTACNCTATGTATTATCAGACGGCGAATACGTAGTTCCGCCCGCCCTATCTTCTTTTCATACAGTTAGGCTCAATGATTAGTGGCCCTAACTTGCTGATTTCCGAAGGCGTTGCTACACTTTGAAAGGGAGACTATTATTATTATTGTTTTCTGTAAATATATTGAAGAGTGAACCATGTAACTACCATGCCACTCTGATATACCTTCTTTTTATAAGGAACAGTTTTCGAAATCTATTCGAAGCGGATTGATTTTGGTTTTGGTTTCAAGTTAGGTTTGACTTTAAGTTTTACTTCTACCTCTACCTTTAAGTGGTGCCTCGCCTTTTTCTTTAATACAGAATTTATTACGTGGACTTGCAAATGTTAAACAACTTTCAAAAATATTTTCTCTGAAAGTTACATCACGTGTTAAGTTTTTTCTGATTCGTGATTGCCCTACTATAGTTGGCTAAGTATTTCAAAATGGCCCCTTTATAAACCTATGCATCTTTTCACCAATTACATAGAGGATAGTTCAACTATTTCTGTAAAATTCTTCGATTAAGTTGTGATACGGCCAAATCGTTTTGTTTTCCACAACAACTCACACAAAATCATTTATTGAGTTATCCATAAACAACAGTGGCTGACTTTAAATGGTAATTTTCCACATTTGAATATTTATTGAGATTCATTCGAGAAACCAAGAGGCAATTCGTCGTTTATCATCCAAAAGGTCAGCATTAATAAAGTTAGATCCTTCACGGAGATTACCCGTATCAGGTGATTACTGTGTGTTTTCCTTTATCACTCTCCCTTTGCGAGTCAGGTGAAAAGGTTCTCGCTCGGCTACCTCAAGACAAGAAACAATAAAAATGAAAAAGAAGACTAGCGAGGAGCGCTTCGAGCGTAGGAAACGAGAATGAGAAAATGAGAGGTTAAAGCCTTAAGTAATGAAATAGCTTTTTTATTGATATAAGGGATGGAAACGTTAAGCCCTTTCCTTAAGGCCGATGAGGAAATCAGCGGAACGGTGGAGCGTGGGCCGTAGCTGAGGATAGAAAGAAATAGGAAATGGTGAGGGAAAGGTGGAAGGGAAGCCTGTCCAAAACAAGAGGCTGTAGGAATAACTGGGAAACCTTGATGCGATATTGTAAAGTGGATTCTCCCCGCTTCACTTCCCACGCATTTTCTAATTTGTCGACAGGGGTTTTTCAAGGGACATGGCATCTCTTCTCGTTTTCTTCTCGAAACTGTATCGTGTCCTTATACTGATTTAGTATTCGATTATCGAATTCGAGTATCGATATTAGGGGAGAAAGCTGCTCAGTGAATACGTTGGCAGCAATTTGAGGGATAATGCTCGAAATGATTGACTTGAATATTGAATTGCAAATGGTGCCCACTCTGTGAGCTCTGTAGCCCTTCTCAATGGATTCTTGTATTAACAGGTTGCTGTTCAGAAGTAGCTCCCACTCACATTTCACCGAAAATTCTCCGCTTCTCTTCTAACATATTGTCTACCGCCCCTCTTTCATTTTAATGATCGTATGGGGTCTACCCTAAGATCCACCATCAGAGTTAAATGTAAGAAGAGACTAACTGTTCTCAATCTCGCCCTTAAATTAAGTGGTTTTATTCTTACAGTTTTATTCTTACCTCCCACAAACAACCGATAGTAAGAGAACTATTTTGTTGTGCTGTTAACTCAACTTTACGATATTTATATCTAACTGAAATGAGTAAATTCTGAAAAGGTTTTATTTGAACAACGTAATAACCAAGATAGACTATTTCATTAACTCTTTCCTGTGGTAGATCACATACTTACCCAATATATAGTATTTGAAGGAAAAAGTGCAGTCTTTTTCCTTCAAACATGGAGTGTTTCCACAAAACATCGCCGATGTCTGTAAATTTAATAATATATAGCAGGTCATATATTAGAAGGGTAACAAGACATATTACTTAAAGAAGCAAATTCAGAAAATAAGCTCTAATAATAAAATTAAGTTTCATAAATAGTAAATTGCGTTTTAAACCACAGCTTTTTGCAAAGGTCTCATATAAATTATGAGAATTAAACAAAGGTTGCTCAGAAAGCAACACGAAATTTATTCCTGGTAGTTGCACGTAAGCCTTAAATATTAATAAGATTAAATAGTTTTCTTGGGTACATTTCAAGCGGAACTACCGTACGATTATTTTGATTATTATATATATATCCAGTATCCATTAAATTTTAACTTTCTGCACTTGCAGTACCGTTTCCTTTGTCAAGGTTTTGAGAACGTTTGAAGTTAAAATTTCCCGATAATTCTAAACCTGAGGTCAATCCATGTTCTCACAAAAATGTGAATTGTAATCGAGCTTCACATAGGCTAATGATATCTCCTATATATTTCCATAGTTTTAGAATTTGTAATGTTACTTGTGGCTCTTGTTATTAATATTCGCAAATTTAGTTTTCGTACAAACTCACCTGTTGTTAAAAAAGCTGCTGTTCCCTTCAACGATTTCAAGCCACTAGCTTTTTCAGAGAAGTAAAAATATTGCGATAGACATAATGTCAGCGATTACCGAGGTAAGTTTTATGTGGAAGTATATTCAAAAGCAATGCAAAGCACTAGTTTTACTTCTTATTTTTAGGGTTCTCGTTTTATGAAAAGGAAGAATTCAAACCCCTAACTTGATGAAAAACTCTTTGAGCTTTTCAAAAGCTTGTTTCTTTGCGGTTATAGCTTAGCATGTCAGAGAAAAATAATGGAAATCTGGCTTTTAGCCGTAAAGATATACGATATTAATGGATGAATTTACTCGTACTTTCATGTTTTAATTCTTGACAATTTTCACGGGGAAAATCCTGTTATTGCATACATTTACAATAAGCAGGCTGAGTCAAAGTTGACTCGGGCATCTGGCCTTTATTATTTTTGTAACATATTTTGCGTTTCGTCAGATCAAATGTATTAAAGTAAAGAAAAACCTATTAAAAGTTTAACAAACGAGTTGAAGTAAACGGAAAAGTAAAAGGAAATGTTAGCCACAGAAAACTTTTAAAATCTGATTTCGTATTGCAGATTTTATAATTTTAATACCTACTGCTTGAATTTTCATTCATCGACCAAATATTTAATTAAAACTTGTACAAACTTGGTTAAAATATGCGGGGTAGCCCAAAAAAAAACTTTCAAATCAGAATTTTGCTTCAAAGTGAAAATAGGAAGCTAAAAATAGGAACTAGCTGCGAAGTTTTAAAGCCAAATAATAAAGTTGGAAATATTTCAACTAAGGCTGAAAACACCGTAAATAATAGAATCATGATAAAAAGAGTAAAAAAAAGGAAAAAGTGATAGAGACCAAGGCAAAAATACATGGACATAAAGGAAGTGGCCTTCACTTCGCCTGAATAAGCTACCAGCAACGTCGGCGAAACCGCCATTTTATTTTATTCACATGACTACGCTTTGTAACCCGGAAGAATTCACCATGCTTACAACCCGCAGCGAAAGCCTTCGTATTAAGTTTACATGATAAATTCGTTGGTTGATCGGAGGCATTTTACTATAAGCGTCTTTTAAGATTACCTTTTTGTGATTTAAAGCACCAAAAATGATTGAGAGGGATTGAACAGTTTAGAGGCTACAACATATGATCACCGAAATGTCACTGTTAATTCCCTACAGGTCTTTTATTCTTATGAGAATGGCGATATAGTAAACAAAATCGACTAAGAAAATTGGTTGTCAAGGATACTGCTCTTGGTAAAACATTTTCATTTTTATCATTACGAAAATTTTGTCTCCGTTCGTAACAAAAGGCGGAATAGACGACGGACATACCTACGATTTTAAGTACATCAAAACAGCGCAGGACCTTCAAAAGTAATGAAAATGTATCTAAAACTGCAAATTTCAAGCACCGAAAGATATTATAATAAAGAAAGTAACGATTTAGTATTAGTAAGCAAAATATTCGATTCTTCAGTAATTCATTTGAATGAGGGAATGAAAGATACATTTCAGTCGTCGGAGTTTAACTTCGGTAGTAAAAATATAGATGAAAGGTTGTAACAATCCGTCAATCATTATGTAGCTAATTCATCACAATTCAATGAAAATATTTATGGAGATAGTTCAGATTTATTGAATTTTATTTTTGAATTGAATTTTTATGTTCACTTGGTTTTTTTGTTCAAACGTTCAATTGAAATCAGAATCTATCAAGATGAAATATAATTAAGCAATATAAACATGATAATAACATCGAATAACTGCTATACGAAGAGCTAACCTTAGAAAGCTGTTTTTAATAACATCTTTCGGAGTGTAGTATTCAATGGATCATGGACCCAAAGAAAACAGATAAATAGAAAAATGGTTGGGAGCTTTCAAGATGATGGTTCTGCTAAGGGATTATGAGCGTGTTAAAGAAAGAGATTCTACGCAGAATCCAAGATGGAATTAAATTTTTGGTTGAAATTACAATACCATTAAATAAGTTCATCGGGCAGAAAAAGACAGTAAATTCTAGTCTATCTAATCCAAAACGGGTTAGAGGTTTAAGAACACTCCGTAAGCCGTATGTCGGCAGGGGGAACTCCCGTTTAAATGCTAACGGGAAGTTCCAGATTACCGATTTCTGGGAATCTCCCTCTTAACCTCTAATTCATTAACAGCCGTGCTCCAATTTTCTTTTCTTTCATCCTAAACGGGATAATAGAAGGTGAAAGAGGCGGAAAACAAACTCTTAAACAAATAGGAGTTGATAAGGGTCCACAGTCAGAGAAAACTGAAAATACTACCAATAGAGAGAAATGGAAAAGGAACGTTGAACAGTCTAATAATCGGTAACGTTTTCATCCCAGGATTGTGCTGCTACAGTATCAGCGCATTGGAGGTGTATTTATGGTCGCTAACACCCCAAACGTAAACACGCTGTATGCTATCGTTGGATAGAATGAAGTGCATCTTCACTAACATTAGTTCCTTAATTAGCGTTTGCGCTATCGCCATAATTGCTTTCATCGAATCGATATCAGCGACGTTATGAGACGGAGAAATCATCTTTCATTCCTTTACTGCACGTACTGATTACGTTACTACTTTTTTCCAGCTAATGTAAAAATCTAGTTTGAATTTACTGAAGGAGGTAAAGCGTGGACGCTGAATGCATATTTTACAGCCCTGAGATTACAAAGTAACGTCTGTAGATGGATTAACCAATGAAACCAAACACATATACGACACTTTAGCGCATCAGTATGAAAATTGGTCGATTTAAATTGAACTTTATTTCCTCGTTCAGAGAAATTGGAAGAAACGTGGAAAGAAAAACGACTGAGAATTATTCGAATTGATGATTCGCGAATATTTACAGTAGAAGCCATACATTCTTAATATGATATGAATTTCGACAAAACTTATGAAGCGGAAAAGGACTATTCAATATTTTGGCTGGAATTTCAATGTGTATTGAGAGAAACGATTAATATATAAAGAAATTATTCTGAATCTCAACGTAATAATCTCGGTAATTACATTTTACGCGAAGTTTTATACTGACGGCATTTCCCTCATTTGTATTTCTTAACTACGAGGCTGCGTGTTTTGTGGACATTCCATCTGTCAGAGCTCTTTCAGCTCTTGAATTACTCTCGAATTCATTTCAAATGCAAAAATCTTCGATTTAATATTAAAATGGAAATCTTTAAAGAGATCGGACAGCGTATACTCGTAGTACCTGACATTGTCGGAAAAATGCGAATCTTTTAAGTAATAAAGAGTAATAAAGTAAATTACTGTGGAGCTAAAATAACTCACCGACATTTCAAAGGGTGGAAGGTAACTGTTCTCGTAATGGCGATCTTCTAAAAAAATCCCCAAAGAAAAACGGTCATGAAAATAGAAAAACTGGGAATTAAACATGAAATTCTCACTTGCTAGAAAGTTGCTCTAACAAAGCTCTAGTAGTATTGTCAAACGTGCTTCAACAGCTTAGGTCACTTCGCCCATATAGGATCCCATCGGGAATCGAACCCAGGACCGCTTTCAACAAAATCGAACGCTTTGTCCTATATACGGGATATACAGACATGCAGTTTTTGGAGACTGGTTATAACCAAGTTACAATCTCCTTGTATCTTGCTTGTTCCTAAATGTGGGCAACCTTTTTTTTCAACTTTGTTAGGGCGGAGCCACAGGCTGTGGACGATGCCGTTTACAAGGGGAACACCACAGGTGCATAACACCGAATCGCCGGAGGCTATCACTGACTATTACTTGCTATAAAATAGGGTTTTTGTCGGACTGTTGCCACCGTGGCTTTTGTTTATGCAAAATTTCCACCTGAAAATCTTAGTTCGGTAACCATACGATACACGCAGATTACCATGTAGATTTGGAAACTTTTCATTTAGGAAAATGTTTTTTTTCCGAATGTTGACATATATCTTACTTTTTCGCCATTAAATTCCACTTTCTTTCAAATTTTTACATTATAGGTATTATTTACTTTTCTTTACATGTTGAGTAGGTCCTCCAGTTTCCGTTATTTAGACGGTTATCCGCTACTTATAGAATACGAATACTCAGCCCGCCACAAGTATCTTTGAGTTGGCCTTTATACGTCATATGGGCCCGACGGGAAACCACCAGGAAACTGAAATATCGATCCTAGCTAATCCATCCCAGAAGGACCCAAATTCCTGATTTTTTCCGTGGGACTGCATTTTGCGGATTTTAGGTTTGCGGAGTACTTTCCGGAACGGAAGAGAATTGATGATCAAAATATTGCTGGTAGACGTACTTTAGTAAGGTTTTTTCCAAAAGGATCTTGGCTGCGAAGCCTAGGTCCTTCTATGCTGTAATTCTTCACCTAGATTTATTGATGTATGTTATTGTGATGATTAATCATCATTTTACTTCGTATGTTTCAAATTCTTAACGACGAAATAAGGATACACATTTTTCTATTAAATCTACCCTACTTTAATTATTTAGATGATCAAAGAAGATAAACTAAACAATTTTAACAATTAATAAATTTAATTTTAANCGAATTAATTTTATGAAATGGTGCTATATAAGATAATGCCTTTACCTGGCCAAATGCCTTATTGGGTCTATTTAAGAACGGAATAAATAAAATAACACGAATTAAGTTAAGTATCGCTATGAAATTCACTTTCAAAGAATGAAAATATAGAAAACCTTCTCTCAAGATTTTCTCCAAACTCTTTCTATTAACGCAGAACTTTGAACTGCGACTATATGCCAATGAACTTCGAATAGGAACAATCTGTACTGCAAAGTCAAATGCATTGATTACTTTTTCGTGGTTATTTCACTGAGGCATATAGTATGTAATTTATACGTTTTTGCCGTCAATTATGACTGTCCGTGGTTCTTTCTACTGTGGAATCCGATATCCATCTGCACGGACCTATTCCTGTTAAGAGTTCCTTTCCCAATATTTTAATTTATCATTCCATTTACTTTAAGCTTTAATCCAGTGTTCGCAGAGGTATGTTTTATCCTGTTTTTAATCCACGGAAAATCTTATATATATAATCATTAATGACCTATTTTTCATTTCTATTTGACTAGGTTTACCGTCTATCTGGCACTAGTAACGCCCTTTCAGGATAGATTGCTAGAGATTTCATATCTGCAAGTCTAATAAATTTATCATTCATCTTCCATCGGTTTTCCTTCTCCCATCTCCATTCCTCCTCCGCGGTTTCTCTGCCCTTTTTCTATGCAGAGATCAGCTCAGCCTTTCCTAGAACTTTCCAATCTATTTTCCACCCTGGCTTGAAAAGTCAGTTTTGGACGTAAATTTTATCTTAAGGAGCCCATATTTAGTCTTTTCTTATTTAATCATGTCTCTATATAAATGAACCATTTAATTTGTTAAAATTCTTTAAAAAATACCTAGGGAGCTGAAAAATTGCGGAATACATGGAGTTGAGGAGGGTTACTTACCAAAAAATTGGCAGAATATTCCTTTGAATGCTAATTACTTCTTTATGTGACAAATGTGACAACAGATAATTCTTTATTAACAGTACTGACTGAATACAGCTCACTAAAATCCTTCTCCAAACACATCNTAAATTGCTTCCTATAATTAATCTCTTCATTTGCGTAACTTTATTTTACTCCATGAGGACCTTAAAGAAATTTCAGTCAGCAATATGTTTTACTCCAGATTCTATATTTTGGGCGTCTACTCCAAACTCTTTCTATGATTTTTATTTCTGTGATATTTTATAGTACTTTCATTACGTGATTAAAGACAGAGTTAGAGTATATTAATTAAAAAAATTGATACGTTTCTGAAGGCCATCTTCCAAAACGCTCATAAACCGAAGCCACAAGAACTAACGTAAAATAGATTATTCTGATCCCAAACTCTCACTAACTGTTTACTTAAAATAAAAATTTGTGGGCACCCTTCAATCCAAATTCCACCATTTTACCACCCTGCCAATACAACCCTTCTGCAAATGGATTATAAAGCCTAACAACTTCTTTATTCTACAACTGATGATACTGCGCGTCAAAACGTAGGAACGTCCTGCGTAATGAATCTCTGTGCGGATTTAAAAAATATTTTTATTTAAAATTATTAGGTTCGCCATTGACACTCTTCTGTCTAAGCTCAACCCTTGCCGACAACCTTTTTCGCCGACTTGCGTGTTCATTACTCGATACAATGCTCGTCACGCAAGACAATTTTTGTTCAGAATGGGTTGGGGGGGGTGGGGTTTAAGCCAAGTTTTCATTTATCTTTCAAACACTAATCGCAAATTTGGAAACATTATGGTTTAAAATCACGGCTTAATGCGGTAATATGAAGAAAAAATTATGAAAATAATCCATTTCTCTCTTACGATTTTTCTTACAATCAACACAAAAAAATTTCCTGGAATGGGGATTGGAATGGGTGGAATTTTCTATTTGTATGTACCTCTTCAACTCATTTCAACCATTTTACAAGACATGCACAACATACATTAACACTCATTTTCTAGAGAGTGATTTTTCAAGTTCAAAGCTATTCTCTTTCATAACTATTTTATTTCATCTTTCAATCTGCGATGACAATTATCTGAAGTGAAGAGAATGAGAATAGTTGTACAAACGTCTTTATTGGGCGAAATTGGGACTAGATCTTCCACTTAACCCTTGTCAAAATATTGTAAAAATATGTATATATAACATACTGAGATTTAAACTACGACTTATACAGTTTTTAACAAGCTCTGTGGAATTAGAAATAAAAGAAGGAGAGACAGTATGGTATCATAGAGAAAAAAACTGATTTTTCTATAACAGAAAAAATGATTCCACAGCAGGAAAACTCCCGCAAAGAGAATCCACATAATAATTACACGGTAATTGTATTACTTGCTTCTCAATGAGTAGTGGCAGAATGAAACAGAAACAAAAGGATTTCTACAAAATAGATGAAAAGAAAAATCATATATTACGCAGCTAGAGGTGATGTGAAAGAAATATTTGAGTTCCAATCTTACTTTCATGCGAATTGGACTCAGCATAAGGTACGTTGCTGATAGAGATATGGTATATTAAGTCATTATATCAAGAATTACTCATTAGAATATCAAACTTAAATTATAGAGATGAAGGTAAAATCTCACACGCCAGAAAAATTTCTTATAACGATGTCGACGACATATTATTAATAGTACTTAGGTGATCGCAACAATATAAAGAAAAAATCTTTCTTTAAATGTTTTATATTACTAGGGATTTTATCTAATTTGAAAAGGAAAACACATTCGATGAACGGGTAGGCCAGAAGAATATAAATATGTACCACTAAATAATGAAATTTTATTACAGACCTAAAATTTTCAAACAAAAATTCCTATTAGGCAGTTTAGCTCAGGACTTTGCATATATGTATTATATATATTATTTGCATATATATACCAGGAAATATAACGGTAAAATGAATGATTTTGACTTCTATATATTAATCATCTC
>KZ308237.1:86897-125965 GCA_000376725.2 Ladona fulva
ATATATATACCAACTAAAATTTCATCAATCTCTCCTGCAGTCTCCCAAGATTTTTGATTTTTCTCCCCCATTACGTTTCTCTCCCTCTTCATCCCCAACTCCCTCGTACTTGACCCATACTTACTATACCATAGTCACTTACCCATACTTACCCATAGACCCTCTTGACCTTACTCATACTTTCTACTTCTCTAAACGGTTTTTATTGCGCATTGTTAACCTACCCAATTCACCCAATCCCTCCCCATTCACCCTTCCAACACCCCACACCACTTATTTTTGTTACTCAATCGACCCCAGCTATGCCTGAGGCACCTAGAGACGTTTCTTTTTTTACTAGTTGTATTTTTTGAGGACGAGAGGTGGCGCAGATGAAGAGGCAGACTGCACTGGAGGCACTCCGGGGATTTTGACGGAGTCCGGAGTGAAAGTGTAAATAATTTTTTGACTGTTATAATACATACGAAGCATAGATTTGACATTTACAAGTGCACAGAGGCGTAGCCAGAATTAGTCCATGGGGGGTTTAGAGCCATGGAGTTAACACTGCATCGCCTACAATCCAGCGGCAGGAATACTTCTACCCAAAATCTAACGAAAAAGTAAACTGATTTATTTTAACATTTATACACTGCAAATCTCCAGCAGCATTAGAATGGCATCATTGCGAGAGGCCATCCTCTTGCATGCTTCCGTTTATTGTAGGGTCTGTTCACATAGCGGAGGGTTAAAACCCCTAAAACCACCCTCTTGGCTACGTCTCTGCCCGATCAGTATCGGAACCTCAGATGCTTAAAGTAATGTTCTCCAACCAGAGTGTAGTAAGTAACTCATGTACCGTAATATACTGATATAATATACATTTCAAAGTTTTCATTATTCTAATGCTCCATTTCGAGATACGTATTTTGCTACTTTATGGGAGCTTACACCTATAACAAGAAGATATCAAGATAAAGAAAAATTATTCAGCATAATTAATTCTACTATAATTATTATAGAATATCTTATACAAGTATTGGATCTTAATCTTTGCAATACATGAATTCAACGGAAATAACAAATGTACGGTTATAAGTTCCGGGAAGTTTAAGTTAATCCGTTATTTACCGTGAAAGAAGAAGAAATCGTACGTTTAAGAAATCTCCTTTAGGTTTGAGAAGCTCATATTTAAAGAATAAAAAACGAACGAAAGAAGGAATACACGAGGAAAAGAACGGAAGAATTTAATGCCGAGGAGAGATGACGCATGGAGTGGGAGTTACCGAGGTTATCCCCCGCGGGAATGACGGGATTCCCATGCATATATCTTACTCGCGGGCTTGAAAGGATTTAAATCTTAAGGTATATTCCAACTTGCAAATGAATCCTGGGAAGGATAAGGATTTTCAGCAGGAAAATGGTCAAATCCACCGGGTATCTGAGCGAGAGGGTTGTTTGAGATGTCAGAGAGCGTAATTGAGGATGATCAGGGAACTGCGTGGGAAGTAGAGCTCTTCTTGCGGTGTAAGGAGGAGGGAGACCTGAAATTTCTGAGGGTGACAAGACCGTCGGGGTTGAGATGATCGAACGAGAATGATTATCTCGAGGATTTCTAGGGAAAACTTCTCGCTTTAAACCCATCTGCCGTATCTCAGGGGTACGACGGCAATGCAAGGATACGCCGGATCAAACTGTTACCTTCAAGGTCTTTCATTAAAACTTTCATGCCTCCGCAGGGATCGCCAGCGAAGAGGAATTTCATTACGATCTCCCATTAATTCTTTCCAGCTTCGCGAAATATTAATTCGAGCACAAAGATAGAATGTTGTGTGCCATGTAATCTTCTTACAGGTGGTTAAAGCGGGGATTCGAAAGTGAACTTCTGGTCGTGTTATCCTCTAGGGTGTTTTAATGGCGGTTCCGTAACTTCTTCTCGTATGATTCAAAGGCAATGTGATTGGATTCATAATCCTCACCAAATTGTATCAAATTGATCATTTGTGGTTTAATTAGTGCTATGCATCATGGACCGTGATCACTCGTATGTGAGAGCTCCGAATTTTCTGAAATGCAGACAGGTTTTTTGAGTGCTTAATGTTAAATTACGAATTTGAACAACTTTATCTCTAAAACTCGAGTATTCATTTACTCTAGTACTCATCGTGATTGTTGATATTGGACTATATAGTACAATTTGTCATTAAAAGAAGGGTTTCGTAAAAATTTTAGTTCATTGACCACTTCAGAAGATCATGAAACTGCCGTTTGCCCCAATTTAAATATTAGTAATATGAAACTCACCTCCGTAAGGTCACGTATAAAGGTTAAGAATGGAAAAGAAATATCGATATTAAAATGCTGCAAGACGGATTTAATTTAACCAAAAATAGAAATTTTAAGTTAATTGAAATCATCATTGCAAATTAAAAAACTTGGGAATTCCAGCGGAAATGGTTCAGCTACTGCAAATACACATAGGTTAGAGTATTTGGCAGTCATTATTTCTTGCTCTAGTGCTCACTTAGTGTCCCACTGGTACTTTTCCACACAACTTTTCCACGTGACCTATCCCCACTTATATTATTTCTTCATTTAAATTTGGATCTAAAAACTCAATCTCGAATATGAATCGAGGTATTCATGTAATCTATTCCGAAATCTGCCAATTCTCTAAATTATGAAAATGAACTTTCTGTCGATGTCAAATTTCCATAGACGTGCTTTATTTTTATCTCTGAAAGATGAATGGAGGGGAGATGGAATTTGACTTTATGCGTTCATTAGGGATTTTATCAATGAAAGTGCGACCAAGAGTTCAGTGCCCATAAGAGGCATATCGTGGGGGTCGATTACAGCTTAAATTTGCGGGTCCATCAACTGCCACTCGACCCCTATATATATATTATAAGCCTTCTGCATATTTTGATCTATCGCTGGAGGCTCTCATGGATGTGAACTCCAGTTTCAAAGAATAAACGTCATAAACTTGTAATACATAGCATTCCATAACAATCATAATATATAACTGCCTAACCTACATCAGATTTCTCTTTGCCTCAAAATAACAGTAAAGCGCTATAGTTGCTAGACTTTCGTAGTTGGGAAGTGGAATATTTCATTATGCATAATCCATATTCAGACAAATATGTATAACCCACCCATAAGTAATGTCATTCATTATGGTCACTCCTCATTTCATGCAATGAAAAAGGAAATTTATAAATAGGGGCACTGTTCTCATACTTGCTCGGACGTTTTCCATATATTCTAGCTCAGTAGGAAAGCAAAGGCCAACTACCTCACTCATTATCATATCATTAATATCTAAGGGAGACTTTCTATTTCCATGAGAGATAGATTTTATCAAAAACTAGGAATTGATATTTGAAACATTAAAGTTTGAGAAAAAATTATGCTGAGTAAGCATAAAGGCGAACTTTACCTCAATGGTAACTTAAATCCAACTGAATATTGTTGTTGTTGTTGTTGATTTGGTTTAGGGTGCGTCGACAGCTAGGTCATATTGCACTATTTGTTAGTTCAGGTTGGGATCTCTCTTTGGTATTTCATTGGTGTTTACCAAATTGCGTTATCGGGTTAAAAATATTATTTTCGTTAAGAAATATCAGATATTTCTCCAATGAATTGTCACTACGTTCAGTGACGTTTTATCTTTGAATAAAAAGATTCGGTAGTTTATACTTTAACTACTATTTTTGTGTTTTGATAAGCATTTTAGCTTACTTGGATTCGATTACTTTCCTTAAGTAAAAACTATGAAACCAATGTTTTACAAATAAATACAACAGCTGTAGCGGTTTTGTTAGCTACATTTATTTACCTATTTCAAGAAAAGTGTTTTTATTTACGGTCCAAAATTGTAAGGACCTAGTGTAACTTTAAAGAAGAATATTTATTACGCTGTGAATATAAACTTATATAGTTTCCAAGTGTTCTGAAAATCTTTCCACAAACAGAATAGGACGCTCACTTTTTCTCGCGGTATTGGAATCAAACTAAGCGTATACAAATAATGAACATATTAATTTTATTCATGTACATTATATCAAGTATCTTTTTATGGGTGTACTGCATCTATATTCAAAATTATAGGAAACGATGACGTTGATAGTGGTCGCGGTGTTGGAGTGGCTAGCGTGCTAGCACTCCAAAGTCAAGGTCTAGGAGTCCCGGATAACCAGAAGTCCCGGATAACCAAAGTATTCTGGCTGTGGAATGATTGTATGTTATCAACAATAATAATTATGATTTTGAAGACAAATAGAAATAATACATCTACCTTTACAGCAGAACATTTTTATTGAACGACCATGGTTTCAACCCGTTGGGTCATACTCAGGTCACCTGAGGGTGACTCAACGGGTTGAAACCATGGTCGTTCAATAAAAATATTCTGTGGTAAAGGTAGAAGTATTATTTCTATTTGCCTTCAAGATGGAAAGGTACCACAAAGTCAAGCCAAGCTATTGGATTCCAATAATTATAATTATTAAAATAGATGTTATTTGAGTATTCCTGTTTCCGCTAAAGTAACAATTATATTGCTTATGCTGATATTATACTGCCACGGGAGTTAATGATTCATTAACTGCGACAACATGCGTACAAGAACTATGGCCTGAGATGAATGTATAATATTCCAGGATGCGTGTTCGAAAATTCCGCAATTTGTTTTATATTTCTTTCCTGGAACGTGGATTTTTATTCCGCACGATATATTTCTCAAGAAAACTTCTCCCTTCTCGAAATTTGTTCGGAGTTCCTCAACTCCTCATTTAGTTCCACTTTAAACCGAGTGGGAGGGGGTGACGTGGGTTGATAGCTTTTAGAGAATTCGACTCATACGGTATCCAGAACAGAGGGGATCTTGATGGATCGAAATTGAAAGTCACTGCGTCTGAGAACCTTTCGCTGTGGGCGGAGTTACAGACGGCGTTCGAAGAATGAATTACAACTCGAAAAACTTCACTCGGTAAGAATGACAATGGGAGGTTAATTGAATCCGGCTCGAACGCCCCCGCTCCCAAATGCTCCTTTTATTAACGGTCTCGAAAAAATACGTTGCTCCGTTTTTTTGCCTTCCGCCTGCCATTCCGAAGAGTATTGAGTTTGGTCTGATTAACGACTTCGGTTTCGTTCAATTGTTGGAATAGCTGCGATGGCATCGCCCATGAGCGGGAATAGATGTCCGGAATGGAGGAAAGAATAGCGGACTTTAAACTGTCCAATTCTAAATTTTACTTCGATAGCGCAGCCGTTGTGCAATGCCCGTTCTCCATTAACTTCAATCCGCGGAACAATTTTCGAGGAATTTTGGGTTCCCAGCAGGGCTTAGTCTATTAAGGCAAATTGGCATCTGTTTTACCTGCCGCGTGCCTTTTCTCCTTTTTCAATTCTCTCCGCTGTGAAGTTAATGAAGAGAGTATTCCAAAAAAAGCCCTTGCGCAAACACCGTATGCATGCAAGAGGTTAATTCACCGATATTTTACTTGAAATGTATACTTTTTACGTAAATCGGTTAAGATTCGACTAAATGGCTTTTTTATTTATCAAATGCTATCAAAATTATTTATTATGAACTATTTTTAACTATGATCTATGGAGTGTTTAAAATATATACTGTACATGTGTATAGTCGACCCCCCGAATTTTTACCTAAATTTTTCGTCTTTTACGTATCTCGTGTATAAGTCGGCACATTTAACTATTGCTATGTAGTAGGCGTGACTCCAATATTTTTTGTTAGATTATCCGTACATTTCCTCCCGACGACCTGTCATTTTCTGTTTCATTTTATGCTGCTAAATAAGTTTCTAATTGTGCTGATTATAATTTTTATCTCTGCCCTAACGTGTATAGATCGGAGATCAACATTTTCATTGAAATTTTGAATTTCATTTTGTGAATCGACCAACACAGGAGTATAATTAGGAACTAATTTTTTTCTATTTCGTGTCAGAATTAATAAAAGACTTTCGTAGTTGGGAAGTGGATTATTTCATTATGCATAATCCATATTCAGACAAATATGTATAACCCACCCATAAGTAATGTCATTCATTATGGTCAATCCTCATTTCATGCAATGAAAAAGGAAATTTATAAAAAGGGGCACTGTTCTCATACTTGCTCGGACGTTTTCCATATATTCTAGCTCAGTAGGAAAGCAAAGGCCAACTACCTCACTCATTATCATATCATTAATATCTAAGGGAGACTTTCTATTTCCATGAGAGATAGATTTTATCAAAAACTAGNGTGGATGAACTAATTTAAATATTTATGACTACAGTATGGCACATTTTCCTGATTAAATTTAAGTGAGTGTGCAAGTTCATTTTACGCCTTACGTATGGTATATTGTCAAATTTTAAAGGTCAGAGGTAGTTTAGCCGGTTAAATATTTTTTTATTCAAAACCAAGTGAAATGAAGTGGAATTTTCACTATGTGAATTGATATAATCATTGAATAATTACTGCAAACATTCGAAAAATACTTATTCAAGGAACGAATAACTAGACTACTAGGGTAAAAAATTTAAAGGAATTATTTCTATCGTCTAGAGTGTTTGGGCATTGTTCAGTATCAGTTTCAAAGGGGAGTAATACATGTAAATTGCACGGTTCTAAAAACCCACGTTCATAACACGATTCCAAAATTTTCAAATCCCAATTTTAACGAATCTCTTTGATCAAATCTTTACTTAACCGTGTCTGATTAAGCCCGGGACAATCCGTTTCCAAGCCCTTAGGGATAACAATCGTTCACATTTCGCGGAACATTCGCACATTAGTTCGGTCCCACTCACGATTCCTGCCGTTCAATTTGCATCGGAATCACGGACGCAGTCGAGCGGATGAATCGAAACGTTAATTTAATTAAACTTGACGTCAGCTGCTTTTGTTTTCGCTGCTTCGACGTGTTTTTGTTGACTCGATCCCCAAAAAAACATTGAATGAATCGTAAAAAACTCTCGCAATGACTCCAACAAAGAGTGAGACTGGCGGCCCGATTTCCTTTATTCTCAATGAATATAAAAAAAGAACATTAAATTTTCGAAAGAGTTACTTCTGGATTATTCTTAAAGCTTTTATTTAAAAAATGTACACCGAAATCGGTTACACTAGAGTTTATCTCATATATCCGAACGTATTTCTTCATTAAGCGTAATGATGATAAATATCACGCATTAAACGTCATCAGTTTATCATCTTAAACAAAGATATTTACCCTCAAGAAAATGTAAAATACTTGCCTAAGAGGAGAAATATTTTAACCCACCAAGAAATATTTAAATTCAAACAGAGGTGTAAACTTTGCTTGAAAATGCATTAATTTTAAAATTATTTAAGAATCCTATATTTTGCAATAAAACCATCGCATAAAATTGTACGTGGAATTAATTTAGAATGTTAGATTTGCAAGAGATATATATATACTGCAATCTGTAATTAAAATTAAATTTATTAGACCAAATTTCCTCTTAAGGAGATGAAGTGAATTATTGGGGTAACTGTGATGAACAGATCGCTAGTTAACTTTTCCGAAATTATGTCATTTGGTAATAATGTAATCTGTTACGGATCAGTGGTTATCATTTGATTATAAAGACTTTAAGTGTTTGATAGACATCTTGGGGTTCGCGAGTTTGGGAATATTCTGATCGGAAAATGCTTTCTCTTTAAGGTGTTCCAGGCCGCTGTCTTCTCAAAGATGAAAGTAAAGTTTTATTGGGTTTACGTAAAGGTTACTTCCGACATAGTGACTCGAAAACATTGTAGCAACAGAAAGTTATTCAATTAACAAATATCAAATAACTTTCCACTATTTGATTGATTGTGGCATTACACATGTGATTATTTGGTACATTAGAACATTATTTTTTGAGGCTAGTAAGGAATGAATTTAGATAAAGATTCATCTTATTATAGTAAAGAGAGGCGATCTCAATATGCTTTTGCTTCTTTAGCCGAAGTGTTTGAGTCCAGAAAAGAGGAAACTTCATAGTTTGTTTTACCTTTCTCTCAGCCTCATTAAGGGCTGCGATTAAATAAAATCTACCGCTAATCTATTCGAAGAATGACACTGTTTGATGGAATTCATTTTGAAAAAAACTTGACTAAGAATTAATATGAAAAGTGTTATTCTTAGGCATAGTATTATAATGTATTCTTAATATGGACTTTTACTAAAGTTCATTATATGGCCCAGTATTATAACGTTTTGTTGGAGTTAAAGTGAAAATTATAGATAATATACATGCTGATCCATCATATACATAGGAAATTAACTATAATCTTCACTTTAACTCTCAAAAAAATTATACCACTGGACCTTAAATTGAACTTTCGTAAAAGTCCATTTCAAATATACATTATAATACTGGGCATTAGAATCATTGTGCTGCTCTTAGATAGAATTCATTCACTCACTGAATTCAGAATCAGTGAGGATATCAAGGGCAACCTACCTCACTTCTCGTTTCGGTTAATAAGCCTCATTGCTTCTCAAGAGCTTTCTGAAGCTGATGGTTGAGCGAATTAGGATCTAGCCAGCCCCCAGATACAGATGTACAGCCAAGTATCACTTAATATTCACTCACTGTATAGGATAACTCAAGTCGTTATTACATAAAATTATTAAAATGCTAATCCACCACCTGACAGAAATACAAGTAGCTATTCTTGAACATAACGGAACAGTTTCAAGGTTTCTTATTTGCGTATGTAAGACCTGACCGTTCCGAGGACTTCCTTGTTTGTCATGGGAAAACGGTCAGCAAATGTTCATCTCCGAGGAAACACCGAGTAAGGACTTTAAAGAGGGCCTTGTAGCCAAAATACATTCGAAGCCGAAGGCCACACTCTACTCACCTCCCGAAATTAAGGAAACTTATAGACATGCATTTTGAGTTTTGCTTCCGGTGAAGCAACTGCCAAACAAAGTTCCGAACGAGAGTTGCACCCGTGTCGGCTCATTCTGATAGACCGCGCTTTCCGTTGCTATGCAAATGATTAAACATGAATGCTATCCTGCCTTCATAGTTCCCTCAGGTTTTCATCGTTATTCAAGTTGGCGGAGCCGGAGATTCACAAAGGCAGACATCAGAGACAGGCTCGTCTTCCTCGGGGAAAGGCGGATAGATGTACGGCTCTCTCAAACGCCCACTCGCGCGTTCGCCAACGGCCGTCATAAACAGATGAAACAAATTTCGCGCTCAGACATACAGTTCTCTTGGAGTTGTATTGAATATCGAAAACTTTTCTCGAGTGGAGTCCCTGGTTTTGAAGTAAATAGCGGAAAATGAAGATATTGACGTCATCCGGTACCTGTAGCTTGACAAAGGGAGAGAGTCGATGTCTACGTTGATCAGCCTTTCATTTTTCACGGACGGAGTTTTCAGTTCTGGAAAGTTCGATCCATCACTGCATGCATGCATGCATGCATTTCAATCCCGCTTTTCTCTTTGTGGGTAAGCTCGTACTTACCTCGTTTACCCACGGTACTCTATCATAACTTTGTATTCGACCATACATCTGTAACTTCAAACACACCCGTGATTCTTTTCATGAATTCCCTTTTATTCTTTTGGCCACGTGCACACCTATTATCGCCTCATCATCTCATTCACGACATTCAACTGAGCTAAAATTGTGTGAGAACTCAATTATTTTTATCATTAACGGTTGAAGAAACAAAAAAAAGTAATGTAGCTTAAAATGAAAAGTTATTTAGCATGAAATTAAATGCTGTTGCATAACTACATATATGTTTAAATTCAATGGTATTTGGCCGGACTTCGTGGAAAGCCATAATGACAAAATAAGTAAGCACTTCGTTATTTCCACAGAGAATATTTAATCTAACGACCGGTTTCGGCTCGCGCCATCATCAGGTAAATGATCAGGAAACAACACACATATATATACATATCAAGACAGTTTTAAGGGGAGAGTAAGGAGAGGGGAAGGGTTGGAGAAAGTACACTCATTGGTGAGATTGTCCGCCAACGTTATTTCCAAAATTTCCAAGGCATCAAGCTTCCTTCCCTTGGGCTGCCGATGTAGGATTTTCGCGGAAAAGGTGCTATTGTGGCCGCTCTCCAGGAGGTGGGCTGCAAAGGCTGAGGAAGTTGGGTTTTTCAGCCGGTAGCTCCGCTGGTGTTCTTGCTCGCGTATATTAATGGGACAACCGGACTGGCCCAAGTAAATCGCCGGGCAATCATCACACTTTAACTGATACACCCCTGAATAGGAAGAAGGGTCCCTTTTGTCTTTTGTTTGGGATAAGGAGTGCCGCAAGGTAGAAGAGTTGTAAAATCCTGCTTTCAGATTCTTGGGAAGGAGGTTTGCTAATTTGTAGGAAATGTTTCCTAGGAATGGCAATTTAACCCATTTTGGTTTTGGATCAGCAGGAGAGGAAAGGGAAGGGAAGATGGAAGAGGCGGCTCTTTTTTGGGTTTAGTAATTTGAGAAGGCTTTGCGATGAGATACATATATTCCAAATTTGAAATTGATTATTCCAAATTTGCAGTTAAAGACATATCAGCATATACATGGTACAAAAAGTAGTTAGGGAACCTAATCCAGCAAAGCGTAATCACCGATTATAATAATCATAGTAATTTATTTAGCATATGTAGTAACCCACAATTACATATGATATAATAAATTTAAAAATCGCACAATCAAAAGCAAAGTGAAAGATATGAGAATACTTAAATATATCCCAAGTTAAATCAAAAATAAAAAAATCGCTAGATACACCAAAAAATTTCGAATTCTCATCCTTTGACAAAAGCAGATATGTCCTTTGTTAATGCGAATGTGTAAAAGATCATCTTTGTCTTAGGAAGATTGTGATTTTCAAGCGTTAAAGTCTCTCTCGCCCTCCTCCCATGCACTGCACCACGTGACTTCCCGAAAGCTGCTAACTTGGCTCTACCCTTTTATGTTGCTCCATTGTCCCACGCGCTGAATGCGAAGTAGCCAAGAGTTCTCAGTAATTATCTAGAAACTTCCTAGAAATGCGGAGTTCTATAGTCTTTTAGTATTCATGCACAGTGGTGTAGATAAAGGAGCAAACCCTAAGGTCGCGACCAGCGGAGCGAGGCCAAGTCGAGAGGACTTTGGGTGATACCTTATTGCCGATAATTTTTGGTCGATGCATTCTGTCAGAGATACTAAGAGAATTTCATATTGGAGTACCACTCAAAAATCAAAATATCAATTTTAGTTCACATGAAAAGACTCAAAGTTCAAAGCAAAAACACAAACTTAAATAGAAAGAAGAAAGCTCTATCCATCAATTTATTTGATATAGAAAATTCAACGTCTTTAATTTGGGAGAAGTAAGTCTATTAAGTCTCTTCTTCCATCTAATCTATCGTCAAAGTAACTTAGATCTAATTCATAAGCACACTAAAAGTAATTAAATTAATAGCAATAGAAAAAAATATTTGTGGATTAAAAAACATTAGTAAAGGTTAGGAAAAAATATCCACAGCAGGAAAACACTCACAAAGAACGGGGGTGTGTAAAATCTTAAAAAATAATAATAAATAAAAGATAGCAAAGCAAATACTCTTATCCTGGAAATGAAAGTATAGTCAAGTGAAAATCAAATGAAATAATAAACTGACAATATAAAATATTGTGAAAATAAATTGACATTTTTCTGAGCTGTAAATGTAGAGAACGTTTTTAAAATACAGTATATAAACTCATGTGCTGCAGGAATAATTAGTATTTACACTGTTATGGTTACTATACTTCACAAAGAGTTCACTTTCAAAATTTTTTAATTAAAAATATGATAGAAACATTTACATTATAAAATTACTTTTACTTGTTGAGATTATCATTGACTTTCAAAGGAGATCAAGGAGTTCTAATGAATTGCCGGTCTAACCTCTTGGGCGCAAGCATTGGAGAAAAGGCAAAGAGAATAATAGGTTTACTTAATACTGAGTACTCATCTATCAAATAACAAGAATTTCTCTGTTGTTTTCCAAGAGCCGGAGAGATATGCGAGTGATGTGAAGGAAGAAAATTCTTTAAAATTTGTCCAGCAGGAAATCTAACAGAAGATGAAACCGTAAAGGAGATTTAATTATTTAAATTAATTCCCAAGAATTGCCGCTAATAAGATTCTATTCCTATAAACCTTCCATCGGAGTGAGAACACATTTTTTCATTGTTGATGGTATGAGATTGAAAATATTCAAGAGGACTTAAATCATTCTCATGAAATAAGCGAGAAGGCATGATATTAATCCAGAATGCAAAAAGAAAAAAAGCCATAATTTTAAGAGCTGTTTGAGAGGAAAATTATATAGCATAATATCAGAACTTTTCATACAAACTTTCTCAAACAAGCAACACCTAAATAAAAAATTAGGCTTCTCTCAGACAAGGAAATTTGAATGTTCTTTGTCCTATTACTTTGAAATGAATTTAGTTAGGAAATATAAATTCATTCATATAACCTCCTATGACCTTACATTTACGGATTTTGCTGTTTTTTAAATTAAAATCTTTTTTCAACTCCAAAGAAAATATATTAATTTAGAGAGGGATCTACAGAACTCTATGAATTTTTAACTCGATGACGTCAAGTTAGGAATAACTTTACATCCTCTACTTATCCAAAAGTATATTGCTCCAATACTTATTCTTCTGCAATAATAACCTTCAAGCAGCATTGTAGCGTGTGGAAGGGGGTTTAAGTAAACACTGTGTGTTCGAGCTACTTCTTTAGCTATTGTTATAGCCTATTTCTTACGGAAAGAACGAGTCCATTAAACGAATTGTCCTCGTATCTAATTCTCTCATTTTACGCTCATTGCCAGATCGACCGAAGTAGCAGAAAGTGGTCGCATAATATCAATTACGTCTTCCGCAAACGTACTTTCTCTGAATTTCTCAAGCAATCGCAGCTTAGCTTCTAACCCTCTTTCTTTCAAGGTTTATCAACCTGCGCCTGAAAGTATTTTTCATAACGCTTGCTTTTTATGGTAACATTTTTCAAAAAGAAAGTCCCCTTGCGCTACAACTTCTCATGTTTGATGGTAAACGTTTCATCCACCTTCTCCTACATACTTGCCGCATAGTCCATATGGGGCCTGACCAAACTGAAATAACGTCGTTTTTAACTTTTTCAGCGCATTTGTTGACGATGAGCGTTATAAAGCTGGGCTCTTTAATTGGTTTGCCACATATTTTTGGGATATTCCTGTTCTAGTTAAAGATTTTTCCTTTTGTTATATAAAGAGTTCTATTATTTATGTAAAACAGGATATAAGACCATTCCAATCCTTAGCTTTAACATGTATGCAGTATTTGTATTATGTTCAAAGCGAATGACTCTTATGTGACAAAGCGTGTTTCAAAAAATATGTATAAACGTGTCGCAGCAGATCATATGATCTGATGGATATCCATAACACATTAAAAATGACTAATTTTGAGCTATTTTCTAGCCTATCAGAATCTTAGGAAAATATTATTTATTACTTTTAGTTACTGAGCACAAATTATTTCATTACTTAGTTTTCGAAACTTAATTTAACATTCCAAATGTATTTGAAGCACTCCCGTTGTTAGAGCCTTTTGAAACATATTAATTTCTTTCTGTTGCTTGAGCCCTTTGATGAAAAGTTCACTGAACACCTGACTCTCCTTTCTAAAGTGAAAGCACAATTATTCTAAGAAATGCCCGTCTCAAGGCTTCTCGGATTACATCATAGGAATCTCATTCCATTGTTTTTCCATTTTTATAACGCTCTTATAACGGAAAAGGGGACCGTACAAAGGAAGATTACCAGGAAATCAGGCACCTACTGAAGCCTTCGACTAGGCTTGAGAAATCCTCCAAAGTCATTTTTTTTTCATCACCCACGGGATGTGTGGTATCGGATGATAAAGATTCCAATGGAGCAATTATGAAAGCAAAATAAAGGATAGTCTAATGTAGTAAAGTAAACTTCTTGGTAGTAAAATAACTATAGGACTTATTTTACAAGGTTTATTCAGTTCTGACTAATGATGATGTGGTTACTGTGGACTTAATTGAAGGATGTGCATTACAGTAAGTTTCTTCAGTATGGAGAATGCAAAATTACGCTGCATATAATTGTAATCACAAAAGAATTATATATAATATATACCCATAAAGTAACAAATTTCCATAAATAATATAAATAATAAATAAACATATAACCATAAAGTAATATCCATTGTTAGATATGCGTCAAAACCATAAAGTAATCGTCCATTCGTCAAGAAAACTACAGGGAATATCTTTGTAGAACTTTATTCTATCATATTCGCTAAAAAAGGAATGACAATGCGATAGATATTTTTATTCACGTTTAATTACCTCAGAATTATAAAAATTAAATAAATACGCATGGTATAACATAGAAAAACAAATAAATACGCTTGGTGTGTTTCTCATATCTCGTTACCATCCTCCCAATGTCTAATTATGAACAGAGATTAATGATACAATAGTTTTTATTATGGCAATTTCTATATTTTTTGAGATCGAAACTAAAGTTATTTAAAATTTTGATGGAAAACTGATAATTAGAGATAGAGAGAGCAATAAGTTTCAGTCATTTAAAATGTATGTACATGTTATCGATATGGTATTTATAGTCACGTGTTTGACCTAAAAACTGTAACAGAAAATTAAAGGAGATCAAGGAGTTCTAATGAATTGCCGGTCTAACCTCTTGGGCGCAAGCATTGGAGAAAAGGCAAAGAGAATAATAGGTTTACTTAATACGACAAGATTTTATTTTGAGGCTCCC
Source organism: Ladona fulva (assembly GCA_000376725.2). NCBI lineage: Eukaryota > Metazoa > Arthropoda > Insecta > Odonata > Libellulidae > Ladona > Ladona fulva. Next base: position 101,717 of record KZ308237.1, read on the forward strand.
TTTCAATGTCATACGTACGAGTATTTATAATTTTTCCTTGTAATTAAAGAGAAGCTCTCAATGGGAGATATTTCAATCTTAAATAGCGGTTTAAATACGAGAGGGGATGGAAAATCATTCCCGATATAAAAATCCTTCATTAAATGTTTAATTATAATTTGAAATTGATAACACATCGTGATCGAATCTCGAGCTACGTTAAAGTATTTGGCGATCGACACTGTATTAATAGTGGGCATTCATCGTAAACATATGGTAATTTTTTGCTTGATATTGAAGCACTTGCATTCATACGAAAAATTAATGAGTACGTTTATCAACTTTGTTTAACTCGCAGATGAATTTTATTAATTATAAATTTTGTTTTTGATTGATTATATTTTAAGTGTTACGATTTCTTTTTCCTTGAATTTCTATTTGTAAAACGATGTGTTAAATGAACAATTATGAAAATCATAAATTAACTACATTTTTATGGTTAATGAAACGTAATGGCTTCGGCGGAGTAGCGTTCCAGGCGCTCGGCTACCATGAAAACGGCTGGGGTTCGTTCCCAACGTCAGGCAGTTCATTTGCCGGCATTCCTCGGGATTTCAGGCCATAGGTTGACTCGGTATGTAAAACCGTGTACCGGAGGTAAACTCTAGTTATCAATTGGCGGTAGAAGCGTAATATTAGCAATATAACTTGCATTCCATACCTTTATGCTCAATTATTGGCAGCCTCAGCTTGCTAACTTCCAAAGAAATTGACACGCTATGATTAGGAGGAAATTGTGAAATTTATTCAAAAGAGGAGGATGTAATATTGTGGAGTTGATTTCATGAACGAGTGAAGATAAAGACTGCTTCTCGTAGATCATTCGTAAATAGATACAGTGTCTTTAGTGTTCAATCCTTAAGAAACAATCGTAGAAGCCAATTTTTGTGAGGGTATTTCTTTTACTTCCACCAAGAAATTAATGACCACCAACAAACTATTCATCCCGCAGTTAAGTTAAATCTTCAACCCCTTAACCATTAGCTACGAAGATCCCTAGATTGAGTTTGAGGATTACATATCAAGATGCCTAATTTTATCACAGAGCCAGAATTGTAAGAGTGGAAAATGTCTACGTAAAATCAGCGCAATGACCCATTTAATAACACTCTTACTTTCTTTCAATAAGGAGTATATAAATTGAATGCGATTGCTAAGCACCACTCAATAGATTTCCCTTACTATCCTATGTGTTCAAAATTCCTCATTACAAGTCCTTTCTCCGCCTCATTAAAACACTCCGGGGGCGCCATCACATTAATTCTTGAAGATCACTCAGTGAAAGTATATTCTTTTCCTGCGCTGTCGAAAAGAGAAACGGGTCGTCGGAGACTGTTATCCACTCTCCTCTCTCACGTCTCATCTCCGGCCCTTCAACATTATTCCGTTCCTCTTCACGGTGCATGTTCGACCTGACGCCAAGTTAATACTACGCAAAAAACCCCGCTGGCGCCCTGTCAAAAACAAAGATTCTTCAAGTACGAACGGATGAGAGATATTACAGAGTGATATGGCGCTGTAGAGGAGTGCTTTTGGAGTCTGGAGAGATGACAGTGGGGGAGTGAACGGTTGCAATTGCTCGCTCGGAGGAATCCTCAATGAGAGCCGCACAGTGTGGCGTGTGCGCAGTGCCGGGTGAATCTCCATCCCCCATATCGTCGTGCATGTGTACACACCGGGGGGAGGGGGAAATAAAACAAAAGGTAGACGTGAATAGCGGCCGGGTCCTCGTCCCTTCCGAACAATCCACGTAAAATTGCGTCGTTCAGATGTTTCCGTTCCAACAGCCTCGATTCTTCTTCCTCGAAATCCGGTGACGTTATCATAGCCGGCACGTGTGGTAAATGCTCGCAGATAAGTGGCTGGGCACTGCGTGTGATGACTATGTCACTCTCTTGTACCATCGAATACATGGTTTTCTGCGGTTCGGTTACATCGCTTTCTCCGGCTTTGTTTGTAGTGAACCTCGCTACCTGATAGCGCGAGTCTAATACTATCGATCGGTTGTTTACGCCGGGGATTCGGATGCGTTTTTAACCTCGAAAATGAGTACGCAGTACGCCTACAAATGCTTTTAAACTAGGTTTACCCATGCATGATGTGCCAACGTGCCACATAGGGGATGGGTGGGAGGCATGCTGATTGGCCTGGAGTGCAGTTTTCCTTGTTTTGGGAAAAGTTTTGCTTTCCGCTCAGGATATTATGTATTAAATTTCATCATTGGAGGGAGTGACTGAACACATCTACTTGATTGGGTTCGCTTTCTATATTTATTTACGCAGTACGTTGACGTATATTCAGCATAGATGATCAATTTGTACGATACGATAATTAAACTAATTGATACGATTTACTTTAATCATAGTTTTGAAAACGTTGCAAATGTTATGGCCTTGATGGTATAATGTAAAAAATCATCAGTATATTAATAGCGGAAGCTCACTCAAAAGAATTATAGGGAAATCATTAGAGTTTTTAATAATAAACTAAATAAATTAGGCACTTTTCATATAGTAAAGTATGTGGGCAGAATTTCGAATGGAGCCACAGTTAGGAGCCAAACGAAAATGTTAGCTCCGAGTTTCTAAGAACTACAGGTATCGAGATATTTGAGGATTTTTGAGTGAAATTATCCTCAACGCTGTAATATATCCGTAGTTCAGTAAAGTATGTGGGCAGAATTTCGAATGGAGCCACAGAAAAGCCTTAGCCAATGATGAGAGAAGAAGTCGTGTAGGAGCCAAACGAAAATGCTAGCTCCGAGTTTCTAAGAACTACAGGTATCGAGATATTTGAGGATTTTTGAGTGAAATTATCCTCAACGCTGTAATATATCCGTAGTTCATGCTTTGCATGCGATTTTCATGTGTCAATACTAGTCTATTTAGCAAGATTTAATTATTTTCTTTCGCATATCTTAAATCATCGATCCAGAGGTTCTTTTGAATAATTGTTTTATGAAACTGTTATGATGATTTATTACTAATAATGAATCATAAAATTTATAATATAAAATTTTCTGATGGAGGAATGATTATCGAAGTCTTCTTAAAACTATCTATGGCTAAAATATTTTACGCGAAAACGACAGGCACGTCTGATTTTATATGAAACTGACGGTCTGTCAGAAGGAACTGTACTGCTAACAGCTACTGTAACATTCTGTATAAGGAAAATTTAATCTATGTATTGAATAAATCCTCTCTTGTTGAAGGCAAGAATAGTGGAAATTACCTGTAAAAAATAGATACTGGTCCACGCGATAAAAGACAAGTAACAAAAGGAAGTAAAATTATACAATGTAAAATAACAAAAAGTTACCGTTGTAAATAAAATCCCCAGAAATATCTGCTCGAACCGTAAATTCGTAGTAATATTCCATAAAGGAACAAGAAAAAGTCAAACCTTTTAGCAACCACAAGATTAACTGAAAACGATCTTGGTTTCGATTCCTAGAATCATTATCTCGTTATGACTCCAAGAGTCTGATGATCACCTATGAGTCGAAACCATGGTTGCTTCCATGGTCCACGGTCGTTTCCAATAAATATTGCGATTGGTAAAATTTTGACTTTTCCTTGTTCATTTAATAAAATTCACATCTTGGGTATCATTAATAAAGTAGGTTTAAACGAAAAGGAAGGGATGAAAATTTTTTTATGTTAGAGAAACTTAATGAACTGATTTAGTTACGTCAAGACATGTTACATCCAAAAAAAACCGGGCTGATAAATGAAAATATGTAGTTATAAGAAAAAGAATAATGAATAGAAAAAGAAAAAAACAAAGGAGTTTCTCAATAATAGATTTATTACGGCGAAATTCTATTAACTAGAATTTTAAAATTTTTCCTCGAATGGGAACAGAATACAGAAAATTACAGTTAAGAGTAATTAACGATGCATTGAAAAATTGAACTCTTTTCATTTCGTAAGTGTTCAATTTTTCTACGTTGATTGGCTATTTGGTGGAAGTAACTCTCGCGATGTACATCGCAATGTTTTTCCTCTAGATAAATGTTCTGCCCAGATTACAAGGATCAGGGATTGCATATCGCAGACTGATTTAATAAAGACATCGAAAAAATTAGAAGGAAGGAGAAATCGGAGGTGAAATGGGAGGCAAAGAGAATCGCTGATGACAAGAACAAACTATTGAAACATTAACGGAAAACATGAAAGAGAATCCAAGTGAGACACATCAAAAAAGTAACTTTTTCGAATTTTTTTCCTCGATGCATTATTGAACTTCATCCGGCTTTGTCGGAAAATTCTTGAAACTGTTGATCGAGAGATCGTCTATATCTGTCGGTCAAAGGTGACAAAATACCTTCCGCTTTATTTGTAAGGTGACAGTTAGCACCCGTTGTGAGAAGGACAACGCTTTCAGCGCCATGTGCTTGAAACACAAATAAACACGCTAGGAAATGTTTCATTTTCAAAGGATGACAAAAGATTGGGTAAACGACTTCTAATTCATGCGGAGGCTACCGTTTTGAAAGTGGAATGGTGAAATTTATCCAAATCGTCACATTTGACAATTTGAAATCGAATAATTGAGAAATTTGCATAAGCAATTACGCGGAGAGATAATACGGAGAAAACTACAGAGATACCCTCCGTTTAGGCGTTTTTTAGGATGGAATGTTTTTCATTTTCCCCAAGTACGAGAGTAATACTAAGTCTATAATAAGTTTATCACTTTCTTAACTCTCAGTCTTTCCCACGGCCAGGGGCTTAGCCAAGATTTGTTCAGAGGGGTACTTTAGAACCATGGAGTTAACAGTGCATCGCTTACAATCCAGCGGCAGGAATACTTCAACCCAAAATCTAACGAAAATGTAAACTGATTTATTTTAACATGTATACCCTGCGAATCTCCAGCAGCATTAGAATGGCATCATTGCGAGAGACCATCCTCTCGCATGCTTTCGTTTGCCACGCCTCTGGCAGTGGCTGTGATTAAATGAAAGCTACTGAGGTATGAGAGATGCTGGATAATGGCATTTATCCTGATCGCAACGAAAACTACGGAATATGTTATTGATGAAGTTTTACTGCAGCATTTGTGTGAACGTTTCCCCTCAAAGTATACAGTTTAAGCGAAGAAAACTAGTCGATCATTTTTTCTTTTAAGCACCATTTTTTCCAGTGGTTTTTGTAGTTATTGACCTATTAAGGGTTCAACCGAACTTTGAATTGAATAACTTAACAGACAGACATTGATATCTCGTCTAGAAAAAATAATCCGTTTCTGAATCACATTCACTCACTGTAATTCTTGAAAGCTTAATTGTGAAAGAGCTACTAAATTGTGACCATTAACAGGCAGCATTCAATGAGTTTAGATAACAGTTCAATTTTTATGCTTACTTCTGTTTGCATGCACAGAAAAAATGCACCTTTTCCGAAATATCTGCAAATTTCTTTAAGTTAAAACTCCTGATATGGATTAATTTTGAGATTTCCTAAACGTTCTCTAGTGTGTAATTGCATACCTTTTTGACGCATTGAATAGGTACTGAGTTTATAGAATTTGGATGTTGATGGAAAAGCGGAATTAGAATGACGCAGATATTCGAAAGATGAACATAAAAGATAAGCTTTTATGACTCATTCATTGACCCATGAAATCACCTAGAACCAAGTGAGGAGATAAACATGGAAATCATATATGGAAATTCTGTTCGGATATTAGATATTAAAAGAAAACAAATTTAGAAGGAAAGACCTCTTAAAAGAGAAAAATGTCGAAACAGGAAATTTTATTGAGTATCAACCTAATATTTGACAAAACTGCACAAATCCGTTGAAATTTTTTAAGAATTCATATAAAATTTTGCTGAAAAGTTTTAATTTCAACAAGAAAAAAGTTTCTGTGAAATGGAGAAATGCAGTCGTAGTATTATACGATGAACTTTAAGCTTGGATGTATACTGTCTCCAGAGAAAGGTTGGTGTAATGATTATAAAATATATGAAACCTCACATAGTTTTATGGGAATATTTGACTATCCCAAATAACTTGATTCCTAGATTGCAGGCAAACAAAATTTTCCATCGTGCTATATTTGAACTAAGCGTCGCTGCGAATGGATTTGTTTTTATATATACGGGAGAATCAAACAGTGGTTTACAAATTTCAGTACTTGTATATGTTAATCTCACATGTTCTCACATCAGAAATTTCAACGAATTCTCCTAATAGCCCATTGCTTCCAAGGAAAGTAAATATATCTGCGTTATTTAGTAACTTTCCCTTTTTTATCGTATATAAATACGAAAATAGTCGCATTTCATCTTTTTAAAGAACATTTTAATTAATCAAAAGTTCATAAGAATTCAGAATAATATTTTTATCATCTTCAAAAAACACCTTTACTGAACACTAAAAACAAGGTAATGCACACTTTAGATACGGCGTATATTGAAACGCTTAACGTAAGATTACTTGATATTCCAAATTAATGCAATGGTTATTGAAGAATATTAAAAAAATTGAAAAATTAAGAGCAAATCGATGAAAAAAGTAAAAATACATAAACTATTTTATTTGTTAAAACATTAACGTTATTAAGTATCTTTCTCCTTACCCATGATTATGCTGATCATGATTACCGTTTGAAATGAAAGCTCCCTTGAATATGTTTTCCTCATTTACTGCTGACTTATAAATATTATTTTATGCCGTGTTTCAGATTGATAACGTCAGCATTAAGAGAANCTCCTTTCATCCCGTGCTCTTCCTTCCTTCCCATCTTCCTTCGCGAGGATAAAAAACATCTCCGCGATTTCGGAGCGAGTGCTTCTTTTAGAGGAGAGAATTTACAGGATTTAAGAGCATGCGATGTTGTCCAGTGACTATCTATCACGCAGCTATCTCCGTTCCCTTTTAATCCTTTTCCCCGTCTATCCCTCTCGATACCCTATCTCTCGCTCTCATTGTGTTTTTTTTCGTTTTTGGTTTCGAGAACGCTTTCGGCAACGCCCGTAATTTCCGAGGGATTAATTTTTACTCCCCACAGGACCCTTGACCTTTACCTTGCGTCGATTCGTTCTTGCGTTCTCATACTGCGCAACTGCGCGATGTTAATGGGTCCAAGGAAGACCAGAAGTGGGGCATATCGAAATGGCTGGGACTCGAACTCTGGTCTTCCTCTCTCCGGGCAGGTGTTCCAACTACTCATCTAGATTAGGGTCGGCCTTAAGATAAATATTGCGCTTTGCTGTATTTTATATTTATTTAAGGTTACAATATATACGATGTAATTACTTAAATGTGCTGAGAATTTAAACACTAAAATTGTAAACGCTACTAGTGATATGGATTTCCACAACTAATAGTTCTCATAACTCATAGGCATTGCTGATATTCTTAACATTTGGGGAAACAAAATTTCAATGTTGTAAAGCTACGCCATAACAGCAACAAATATATGAAATACAAATTTCTGATTGATGTGCTAAATTGCGAATGTCGCTGTGAAATCACATCAAAGCAATTAAAAATAGCAATGTCATTGAAGAAGGTGTAAAATAGGCAACGTTTTTCAAATCACTCATTAGGTATTAAGAGCTAAAACAATTCGATTGATTGGAATGTGATTAAGTGTTTAGCGTCCGTTCATTATTAATATTGATTAGCATGTAACAAAAAAACCAATTGATAAAGTTTCCCTCAATGTGCAATAAAAGATAGCATAAGATAACAGACAATACAGAAAAATATTCCAAGCACTCAAGTATTAAATAAATTTGCGACATCTGCGGTAGCAATCCCTCTATGCTCTTGTTTGTTATTTCTAGTTTGAAGCGAGACCTCGGTGTCGCCTTATCTCCCACGAAATTTGCGTCCCGGAGAACTCGTGGCATTCAAGTCTTCTTCAAGCAACGCGAATTATTAATTACGAAACTTTTCCAAAGATGTTTCCCCCATTGAGTCGAAGATAAAACTTCTCGTGGTAATACTTTAACAGACCAATCACATATACATTCTTTGCTGCTTTCTCATCAACCAACTTTAAATGAGCGACAGACACGTGTGAAGGTCAGAGCAGAAAAATGAGAGGTCGTGCGAGTGGAGATAGATCGAAGGAAAGAGATAAAAGGGTGGGATTACGAAGGGAAGAAGAAGGGTGCCCTTGATGAGTCGATGAAGAAGGGAAGATTGAGAAAGGCTGACGAAAGAAAGGAAGTCGACTCAAGGAATATTGCCACCGCGTTATAGAAAGAAGACAAGTCTATGTATCTAGAAGATTTCTTAGGGGAGAGCTGCATTTATAAGAATGAGGACTGCGGTAAGGGAGAGTTGGCTAGTGGTTGAGAGAAATAAAACTCTTTGACGAAAGGAGGAAAGGTTTAGAGAAAGATGCGCGTGCTTTCATCCTTTCCTTACAAAATCCCAATTTCCATCTCGGGATCTCAGAGTTTTTCCTGGCTTCGAGGATCTTCCTCCCATCTCTCCGTTCATCTTCTTCATATACCTTTCAGAGCTTCTATTTAACTCGTTCATCTTTACTTTCATCGACCTTATGTTATCGCTTCGTTTCATCGACCTATCTCTGCCATCGTCGTTTTCCACTTTCCGTAAACTAAGCGTCTTTTGGTAGCTACTTTTTATAGAAGTCATATAGATACAAAAACTAAGGAATACCGAGAGAAAAGGAGCTCGAAATTTCAATATGAAACGAATTGTACGGATCTCGGTGTACTTCTTCTTTCCAACTGATTGTGCTCGGATTGCTTATTACTTTCATCACAAAATGGTTTTTTGGTAATCTTAGAATGGATAGTTGGTCTAAAATCCAACACGGTAAGATTGATGACAATTCCGTTTCTTTTTATAAAAACGTAGGTAAGTTGAAATTTAGTTAAACCAAGAGATATTGTAACACCAAATTATGATAGTGCTTGAGTGTGTACTAATGTTTGTATCCTCCAAAACACAGCGTATAAAATTTGGCAATGAAACAAAAAAAATAACTCAGCTTTTCGTCTTCAATGGTTTCTAAACTATGCGGGACGAATGAAGGAATTAAGCCATGGATCGAAGAAAAAATTTCAGTCAAATTTGCATTGCTAATGAGAACGATTCACAAATTTAATTTCTTAATCTTCCGTTACTTTAACGGTCATGTAATTTTACAAGTTAATCTTGAAACTGACAGCGATTGTAACAGTTTCAGTGTTAATCAAAATAAACGACTTTTGATAATTGTATTCGTTTCTTAAAATAACATTTTCAGACAGTGTTCATCGTATTGAAAATGTATCGCGTATATCAGCTTATAATAAACATTTCTTTAATGGAAAAATGAAAATGATCACAATTACATCCATTTTAATAACTATTATTATTTACGAACAAATACAACCATTCCCTAACCGGAAAATCCTAATAGCCGGTGCTAGGACCCGGACCTTGGGTTTGGTCGCGATCGCGAATGCATGTTATACTGGACTCTACTACATCTATTTCATGCTAACCGTTTGATAAGTAATCATTCACACGAAATGCACTGACTGTTCTAGAGATAGTAGAAGTAGTATTGTTAAAAGTGCTTAGGTAATTTCGCACGAAGGCCCCCACCGGGAGTCGAACCCGGGACCGCTTTCACCGAAGTCGAACGCGTTGTCCACTTGGCTATCCGGGAGCCCTTTTCATTAAGATATTTAATGTAAACGAATATCAGACAAAGAAAAACTAAACGGTAGCTGATACGCGTGTGGGCATTGTAAACTTCGTCGACCCATTAAAACCAACTCCCACAATATTTTCCCGGCTTATCATTTTCAATGCGGTGACCATAAGTGCATGGCATTAGATTTCAGGTATAACGGAAGCAGTGCCTCTAGTTGCATGATTAATTGAGTGTCACCTGCTCATTCTAATCCCCTCGGCCATGATCCATCAAGGAGACGTCCGACCTGAAGGCACTCCCCTCCAAAGAATCGAATCGCCTGCTGAGAGTCTGACCAACGGAATATCCCTCTTCCGTCAAAGCTTTTGCCTACGGATTTCCTTCCTCCAGAAGGGTTATGTATACGGGGAGAGGCACACTTATCTCCTTTCATCCCGTGCTCTTCCTTCCTTCCCATCTTCCTTCGCGAGGATAAAAAACATCTCCGCGATTTCGGAGCGAGTGCTTCTTTTAGAGGAGAGAATTTACAGGATTTAAGAGCATGCGATGTTGTCCAGTGACTATCTATCACGCAGCTATCTCCGTTCCCTTTTAATCCTTTTCCCCGTCTATCCCTCTCGATACCCTATCTCTCGCTCTCATTGTGTTTTTTTTCGTTTTTGGTTTCGAGAACGCTTTCGGCAACGCCCGTAATTTCCGAGGGATTAATTTTTACTCCCCACAGGACCCTTGACCTTTACCTTGCGTCGATTCGTTCTTGCGTTCTCATACTGCGCAACTGCGCGATGTTAATGGGTCCAAGGAAGACCAGAAGTGGGGCATATCGAAATGGCTGGGACTCGAACTCTGGTCTTCCTCTCTCCGGGCAGGTGTTCCAACTACTCATCTAGATTAGGGTCGGCCTTAAGATAATCTTCTTATTATGATCCCATATGGCATTGGCCTTGGACATAATCGTTAACCGGTGGAGGGGTTTGAATGTCAGCCGTCCAACTTCGAGGTTCCAGGTTCAAGTCCCTGTTAACCGGGTATTTTCTGGGTAGGGAATGGATGTGCGTGTTCGTCAACAGCAGTCGTTATTGAAATTGATTTATTCGGGGTCTTCCTGTTTCCGCGAAGAAATGATTGTTATTCAGGAACTCTTGGTGTAGGAGAAGCTTCTTCAGGGGTTAGGGACTTAGAGGGAGAGTGAGGGGGTGAGAGAGAGAGGGGGTGAGAGAGAGGGGGAAGAAACGAAGATTGGAATGGGTTGTGAAGCAGAATAGAACTGTTTGATGTTGCTCGATGGATCATAAGCAGACGTTAATGCTGAGAAAACAAAGAACAGTTTTAGCTAAGTATTCGTTCATATATATATTTTATGATTAGGGATTTAAGAGTGGAACAGTTTTTCCTGAATATGTCTTCATGTCCTTACCTAAGAATGAAAAGGAACTTAGAAAACGATTCAGAGTTTATTGAGTTATATAAATGCAATGAAATTGAAATTTACATTCAATGTAATATAAAGCGTGTCAAATGCAGTAACGACTATTTATAATGTATTATTTTCATTTTTAAATGAGTGTATATTATGTAATTAAGCTGTAACCAGAATTGTGAACAACCGCGGCCAAAATTTGTAAATAAAGTAAAAGTTTGAAATTATTGCAAAGGGGTACGTGAACACATTCTAAGAAATCCGAGGGGTGCCAGCAGCTAAAAAGGTTAGTAATCATTGACAGGAGCTTCTATAATCTTATAACTTGCAATGCACAACTTAATTTTCTCTCTGTAAATACTATTCTTAGCCCACAAGAAGTAAGTAGATTTTAGGTCACATTTGTCGGTAAGACTCGGTCATGTCGATACCTATATCCCGGTATCTCTTGCTCGTCCATTGCTACCAGTTACGCCCCTTCAATGATTATCCAATAATGTATTCTAGTGCAGGCATCGGGAAATAAATAAAAACTTGAATTTTCTCTCATCAATTTTCCTTTTATTGGGGAGTTCGCGGGGGGTTTCACGAGACCTCGATGGTCATATCGCCACGTACGGCGTCCTTTTCATCTCCCAAGTCATCGCGCCTTGTCCGACGGCGGGGTATTTTTATGATTATTTCCTCACCGAGCCGGGGATAGTGCATTTACGCATCGTGGAGATTGGTAATGCGAGGACGGGAATGGGTTGTTGGAAGAGTTTGGCGGCCGCTAGGACTGTGCTTTTAGTGTCGGTACGTGTTCAGCTCCCGGTGGGCGAGTAAAAAATTGAACGACTTGGGATGGATTTCCAGTCCTCTTTTTATGGCTTCGAAAGGTGAGTATGGGCGGTGAGAGAGCTGGTCTCTACGCCTCGCTTTCCTCCGTTTCTGATTTATTCGTTTTGTTTGAGAGAGGCGGGAGATGAAAATGTGGAGCGTAATACATGCAGATATTGTTTGCGATAAAGTTGAGGAGCGGGATAGCGGGGTAGGGATTGCGGGGCATAATTGGATACTCGGTCCCACCGCCGAGGTTTTCCTATTAACTAGGCGGCTGTATTTTTACCATTTATGAGAATGGGAACGGCAAAAGAATTCACGGTTAGTTGCTGACGTTTGAGCTCTTTCTCGCGGAAAAATTTAGGTACGGAATGCTCGTTCTAAGGCAGTATTTTTTTTCAATGAGATGGCCCAAAAAATTCACTTCTGCTACGCGGCTTATGAAGAGAACACAGAATCGAATTTTTATTTTGCGTGGAGCTACTGAAACTACACATATTCTTTATCCTGCAATGTAAATGCTCAATTTATAGAGAGTTAAATTCAATTGAATAGACTCCTCGAATTCAGCGTTAGATATGAACGCCTAACACATTTATTTGCCATTTATGCTGATAACGGATTATCATTTGAAGGAATACATTACATCAAATTGTATTTCACTTTACTGATACTAATTTTTGCGAAAGAAAGCCAAAAGTTTATTTCCGATAAAATAATCGGAAGTAAACGATTCCTGATTCCTGATGAAATTTTGAGGTTGTAAACAACCCGTCCCCCTGAAGACCAATGCGATTGTTGATTCCGAGTTCATGCATTTTCCCTTAAGAATGATTGTGTATTTAAGCCCATTTAAAAGCAATTGACGATATGAAGAGGAGATAATTATTCAGAAATTTTAAAGTACGAAAATGTTTAGTGATAAAACGCAGGGGCAACAAGCATACTTAACACCATAATGAATTGATGGAAATGGATTAGTAACTTTTTCTCTATCAATTCCGAATCTCGATATATATTAAGATTTTAATTGAAGGAAATTCCACAAAGATTCACCCTCTTACTGTTGATAGTAGATTTCGAATTCGAACTATGAGAACTTTGTTTAGATTGAAAATTTATGTTTCCGATAACTTGTCCCACTGGAGAAAACTAAGATCCCGTATGTTATTTTCTTTTATATACAAATAGGTATACTATATTTAATCCGACTTCTATTTTCTCCGTTGAGAATCAACGGGCATTTCAGCTAGGAATAATATAATTTGTTTGCCCAACAAGCAAAAATATTTACGATATACGTCAGAGTGTAACAAAGAGTGTTTGAAAACGTCAATATTTGTTTCTATAAACGAATATTGACGTTTATTGCTCGCGACAAATCTGTCATGCATTTGCGTTTCTTAAAACGATGTTAATGATAGTAATTCCGTGACGTTATGAATTTTATATATGTTTATCCGTTCTAGCAACTAAGAAACCCGAGGTTCTACATTTGTTCTTCGTAACCTTTCATCTTCCCGATCTAAATTAGCATCGAGTAGGGATTTTCCAATGTCTTCTTACTTTAAAAAATATATAAACCACTTAAAACTTCTATTCGCATAAATTCGTTAAACCCTATATAAAATTTTGATGTACTGATCAAGAGTAAAATGTGTTGTAATGCCCAATAAACAATTTAAATTATAGTAAAAGCCTTCATAGACTTGGAATAGTTATTCTAAACAAATTACCACTCCTATTCTCGTGACGATATCAATAAACTCTGCTGGTGAAGAAGTTACTTTGTGAACTTGAGGTAGCTATTCCGTGTAGAGTAAAAACTGATTAAAATTGATGACTTTTATTTTAAATAATTCTCTAGTTCAACATATATGGGTTAGTATATTATTCATAACCTCTGTTTATATTTTGATAAATTTCCTCTTCAAGTTTCACTTCGAATTCACATTCACTTTCGATATGCATATTCATTGAGTATCTGATGTGCGAATTTCCAATTAAATATTTCTTCTCTTTCTTTCCTTATTAATGAAATGTATATTAATTATCTTGTTTACATCTCGGATAACCTTGAATGTTAACATTCCCTCAAGTAATTTACAAGGTAATCAAACATCCCTTTAATAAGAAGTCCACAGATTAAAAAGAAAATTAAATAAGAACTATCCTTACTAAAATGAATGACTTAGTACTTTCCACAGAATATGTATAATTTTGAAGCGACTAGTCTCGTCTACATGTAGATATCATCATGGACTGAATATGTCCATTTGTCGTCGAAAAAAGTCGCCCCAAAATTATACATACTCTGTGGAAAGTACTAAGTTATTTCTTTCTTTCGTATGGCTCCATTCCCCAGAGTTGATCTTGAACGTGTTAGATTTATTATGAATTATCGTTAATTTTAATAGTAAATTATTTAATGGGAACAGAAATTTCCTAATTATATCCTTTTTAATAATAATAATTATTAACAAACAAACACAACCATTACTTGACCAGAAGAAAAAGGGTTATTGGGGACACAAACCAGGATCTTGGAGTTATGTGTTAGCACGCTAAGACATGTAAATTCTTTTTCATATCCGCCTTTTAAGTAGGGGAAGTGGTCCTAATATCGCACCCTTTTTAAAAATGTCCTGAAAATTTGCTCTTTGTCAACTAAAATGAATACCTTGTGAAGATTAAAATAAGGTAATTAATATTGTGCCTTATGCTGAACTACAAATTTCAATACCCCTTTTAATATAAAATAATAAATAAAAAGACGCAACAATGAGATATTGGTCGTTTGAAAAAAGTGTTCCTAATATCGCACTGGGTGCATTCCTAATATCGCACGGGATGATATTAGAAATACTGTATTTTATAATCATAAAAATAGGTGTAAAAGGCATAAACACTAATTGGAACACTGAAAATATTCCGAGAAAATATGCTGAGTCAACCACTGCAAATTTATGGTCTTTAAAAACATTCCTCTGTCCGCTGCTTTCTCTTTTTAGGAGGCGTCTGCAACAATGAATTAAAACATGTTGCAGAACACCAATAAAGCGACAAAGCGTTAGTATTCATTTAAATTATCTTGTGTGCTTCACAGGACTACAGGTGGGTTGCGATATTAGGAACAACGTGACATTCCAATATGACCGACACTACCGGCGAAACTATCAACTGACAAACCGTTACAACTGTACCTACTCAAACTATGTTATAATATAGTTGTGATCACATTGCTTTGCTTGAGAATACAACTTACCTTTCAACATATTGATCTCTGTATAATGACCTCTTCAAAAACTTTTGGGCTGCCGCAACTAAGAAAATAATCACACGCACTAAACGGAAAAGTCAATTCCACCAATGCTCTTACAGGACTGAACCCTTGCCACTAGACACCAGTTAAGAGTGTTCCCGCCAAGTTGCAGCAAATACTTCCCGAGAACATGAGGGGTGCGATATTAGGCATACAACCCCTAACGATACCTGGTGAAAACGTACGTATGAAGTATAGTAGGAAGTCAAATTCTTTTTACGTAACGAGTCGGTTAGTACTCTCACCAATATCTTGCTTCTGTAATTGCAGTTATTAAAAGTTTTTTTAAACGAACAAGCGAGTCAATGAGGGAGCGACTGCGAGGCACAGTTACATTCTGAGGTGACTCCGTAAACGTTCGGAGGACTCTCTTGAAGAGTTCGATATATTGGAAACGGTGATTCCGCAGCTCATTCTCTGGGAATTGAGAAGTTCTACGAGCTATTCAACAAATTTCCGAAATTCCATTTACGCACGAAACGAACTCTCACGAAAAGTTGTCCGTAAAATCGAAAAAGCTCACCATTGCAGCGAAACCAATTCTCATTGATTAACGTGCGGTGCAAAAGTTTTTCCTGAGTTGGCACAAAATTGCGCGCCATTAGGGCGTCGAAAAAATCTGTTGGATCAGATACGGCTGCAAGTACGTGACGTGTGATGGAAATGAGAGAGTTGGGTGACTTTTACATTCCATCTGACGTCACTCCCTCGGGTTCGATCGCCTGGTTATTGAAGATTTTCCTTGTGAGGCCAAAAAAAGATACGATCTAATAAGCACGAGTGCTCGCAAAAGGGTTCCCTCACTCTCTCCTTTAAGCTCCTTCCAGATCTGCTTTTGCTTCGTCCTTCCCAGTCAAGGGCTGGATGTCAGAGGGGTTGACATGCAAGGACCTCAAGGTATCAGATAACTTGAGTGGAAATGTGGCTAGATAGGTAAATTTGAGTGAGTACCACCGGGAATGTTGCAGAAGAGACTGATATTGCAAAGCCACATGGTAGACAGCATGTCAACAAGCAAACAATTGTTCGTACGTCAATAAAGGTCCAGCTGTTTACATTGTAAGTTGAGAAGTGAGGTTTGTAAAGTATTGTATCTAGTGGATAGGGTTACTTATGTTCAATTGTTTTGTATTTATGTCTGTAGAACTTTTAATACTGAGTTGTTGAATGTAATACAATATAACGTCGCCACCTGACCCAGCGTCTATTTAGGGGGAAATTGTATAGTAAATAAATAAATAAAGTCAAATTGTGTCCATTTCTATACTTCCAGTATGCTACATAACTTGTGTAAGTACGAATAAGAAGGATGTAGACTTATATGTGTTGATATATTCTTTTACAGGGGGTTTGTATCGTATTGTCCTTAAGGAGTTAAATTTCTTTGTATTGTAAGTTTATCCTTAAATTTGTTTGTATTATCCTTAAGGACGCAGAAAACCTCTTGTAAAAGAAGTACTACATCTTTCCTAATTGTATGATGGACTTTTACAATATCGAAGGTGCATCTGCTGTGTTTATTATATATGTACATTTCAAGCAAGAGTGGTTAACTTTTCAATTAATCAATTTCCACGAGTATTTATATAAAACATGTAGAATATACACACATAACAACAAAGCAGTTATCTTAAGTACACAGAAATAGAGGAATTAGGGTGGAAAACGTAGGTTCGTGTGAGGTGAAATGACTTTGATGTAACATAATAAGCGAGGAACCTATTTCCAGTGCAGAAAACAATCACAGAATGTTTCCATATGGGGAAATGAGTCAGTCGTTAGAATTCCTAGAAGTTTACATGAATATACTGCTTCGAAAAGCGTCAGAAACACTTTGGATATGTAGGTATCAACTGTACCACGAACAATAAAATAGAAGACATATAAATAAAATCAAATAACAGATGATTATGTAATTTACCTATATAAATGGAAAATAAAGATTGAATTTTCTAATAATAGGATTTGGCCACCTAATCAAAATTTGACTCCTTAGTCTAGTTGCTTCGAAATATTAAGACATCAGCTTTATGATGACTGGGGCTCCCGATAGCCAAGTGGGCAACGCAATCGACTTCAGTTCGATTCCCGGTGGGGGCCTATGTGCGAAATGACCTAAGCTGTCGAAACCCTTATTAACAATACTACTACTGCTACTCTTAATGACTGATGGTATGCATATTTACTTAGACCATCATATGTAGACGGTAGATGGCAGATACTCTATAATTATGGTAAGAGTATCTTAGAAGAGAAATCAGTTGTTAAATACACATGAAAAAGCAATTTGTTAAGCCACTAATTTAGATGTGAATACTTTTTCTTAATCTTATACTTATATAAACTTTTTTAAACTTATACTAACATTTTTCTATTTTAATGGGAACAGAAATTTCCTAATTATATCCTTTTTAATAATAATAATTATTAACAAACAAACACAACCATTACTTGACCAGAAGAAAAAGGGTTATTGGGGACACAAACCAGGATCTTGGAGTTATGTGTTAGCACGCTAAGACATGTAAATTCTTTTTCATATCCGCCTTTTAAGTAGGGGAAGTGGTCCTAATATCGCACCCTTTTTAAAAATGTCCTGAAAATTTGCTCTTTGTCAACTAAAATGAATACCTTGTGAAGATTAAAATAAGGTAATTAATATTGTGCCTTATGCTGAACTACAATTTAAAATACCTCTCATACTATAAAATAAAAAAATAAAAAGACGCAACAATCAGATATTGGTCGTTTGAACATGTCCTTACNAATTAATCATAAAATGGTAATTCTATGCTGCATGATTAACGCGGAATTTTACAACAAATAAAATTAATATATTTCAGGTCAAACACTATCAATATATTGACCAACTTCATTATAAAAAGAGAAAATTCGTATTCTACCACTGTACTGGAATTTAAGTCATTGAACAACTTTGCAGTAAATCATCCTTCAACACAATTGGCTTGAATCAAATTTCCACACCAAGTAGACGGTATCAGAACCAAATGAAGACGAGTTCATTGCGTCATAACGTCACCTTATTATGGTGAGGGTGGTTTTGGAAGCAGATACCAATGGACAGCCGAGAAAAGGTTTATTCTCACTATCTCTCTATTTCCTTGGCTTTTGAGAGCTGGCCAATTGGAGGAATTCCCAGTTGCTTGTCTTCTTGCCGACTGAGTTCCAATTGAGACTTTTGCGCCATTTCAGCGCATAAATTCTTTTCGCTCGAAGAAACATCTTCCTTCCAAAGCGATGCTGTGTTAATTTGCACTCAGCATCACCTCTTACTTCCATTTTGGGCGAGATGGCGGGTTTTTGAATCCGGTTATCTTTTTCTTACACTTCTTAGCATTCGCGATCACGATGAAATCGTTTTTCAAGACAGTGTGACGGCATATATCGGTGCGCATTATAGTTTTTAAAGAATAACTAGTGCTTTTAAGGAAATATTTCATTGTATTCCCGACTTTAAAATTGATAATTTAAGGAGAATAATCTAGCAATTCAATTCAATGGAATGAAAATAGGAAATTAATAATAATTCATTATTAAATGAACATTCTGGATATAATGCTGATTTATAGTCTAATGGGAAATCATTAATAATTAAGTCGCATATCTATATATTATCGCATAACTATATTTGTCATTCTTCCTTCTTTATTTTTGCATAATGAGCTCAAAGATTGTTGGTTTCGAATAAGAAAGCATAATGCCAATAAAGCAAATGGTAATTACTTCTTAACGGTGTTGCCCGCCAAAAGTACCCACCGAAAGCAGGTATAATTTTTTAACATCTCTGTATATTATAAAATTTAACTGAAAAATATGTTCCTGTAAATAGATTCGAGTTAATATTCCAAAAATATGCATACCAAACCATGGTAAGATAGATCAATAAAAGTCTCATTCCTATGAGTAAAAGCTATCCTATTAGGGGAAATTATTTAGCTTCGGCTTTTATTAAAAAAAGTGCATTAAAATAATCACTTTGATAGGATACTCATAATTCGAAATTTTGGAATACACCACGGACCAATCAACTGTGTGTAATATAAATCCGAAGACGTCGGAAATAAGACGGAGTCTTGAGGGAAGAATCGCAGCGGGAAATATATTAAACATATTATAATATATACATAATTCCATACGTTAATGTAAACAAAATCTGCTAAGGAATGGAGAAAGTGTTATTGTGAGAAAGGTGGTGAATATTTTACACTATGAGAAATAAATACGATTTTCTTTCAAGGAATATCTTAACCAATGTTGGGAAGAGATTTGCACCCATTCTCTGGAGTCGAGAAGTCCCTCTGAGATTCGAGGCGGCGTTTCTCCGTAATCCGTTTCTTCGCTGGTGTCTGGTCCAAGTCACTCTCATTCGGGACCCCTTTCTCCGCAATCAGGATCCGGTTGACGTCATGACACCTAACCCAAGCACTCAGAAATCCACTTATGTGAGCGTCTGGTGAGTTATCAGAAAGTCAACTCATCTCGCCTGTCAAAGAACTCTGTATCATATCCCCATAATGGTGACCTAAATCTTTTCATTAAACTTTCGATAATAACTTCTTTTGTTTATTTACGCAAATTTAAATTTGACTCAAGCTCGATCACTAATCAAGGATGTATTTAAAAATTTTTCGTGACGAATTGTAGGAATAGCCATCTAGAACCCCAGTTTTAGGAATCATGTGGATTAAATTTTTAAAAATTTCACTTCTCGAGGATATAGCACAAAAATGAATTACCTTGGGTATTATCTCGTTATCGAATGAACTTTTCATCTGATGACGATCGTAAAAGGGATACCAAACTTCCGATAACCGAAATTTTCCATGGATGTACGAACATAATATTACGGAGAAAAAGCATATTATCCTCAAATTGTATCTATCTAAGAACTTAATAAGAAAATATTTTGATGAAATCACGAAGTTTTTGAGTCGTTACTTAAATGTAAGTGATCGGTTTTACTCATATTTGGTTAAGTATTTCAAACCAAAAATCTTAAATTTCTAGAAGCCCATAATCTATTTAATTGCTAAAAAATCCGAAAGTCGGATTTTATGTAAAGAAAATTTAATTACGTCTTCATTAAGCCGATTTTCCCACTGCAAAAAATATTTCTACATCTACATCTACGTAAGAACCCTGCAAGCCGCATTTCGACTTGTGGCAGAGGGTGCGAGCACCATGACTCTATTTCACTAATCGATTGCTTTCGCGTATCGTTAGCGGAAGAAATGAATGTTTGAAACGACTTGTTCTAGCATCTATTTCTCTGATTTTCCTCGCAGTAACAGAACGGCCTATATAACATGGGAGAAGGATCGTGTCAGCTACATTATCTGTGAACGTGCTTTCTCTAAATTTATTAAGTAGTTTATCCTTTATTTAAGCCTATATTTCTAGAAATATAAGGTCGAAGGTTTCCGCGGCGATCGGCTGTTTCCATGATATATTTTCCGGGATTCCACCGCGATGGTGGAATCCCGGAAAATATATCATGGAAACATTTCTAGAAATATTCTACCTAAAACTCTAGTAACAATATCCATGTGCTACTGAAATACATGTTGACGTTCGTAGACCTAGTTTATCCCTTCGCATTCTGAGAAGTACAATTAAAATTAAGTATCTTTGTGGGAGTTATCAAAATATATATCGTTCTACGGACTCAGGACCATTTTTGAATACAATTCTTACTAATACTTTTTGAGAACAGAGATGAGTTAAGTAAATGAAATCCTTAGTATGATGAGCTTTCACGCGCTGTGTGTTAGCATCGATTCCTAAGTAAAGTTCAAATTATTATCTCTTAAAAATTCCTAATTTAAATATTTAGTTTAATATTTATAACACTCAGGAAGTTCAAAATCAATGTTTTCAAAGTAAAAAAAAATGTTTTCTCTTTTGTGCATCGTAGATGATAATGACGTAGCAAAAGTTATTCATCAAATTTCTCAATTGACGGAAATCTGTTCTAAGTTTAGCTCTTAAGCTCTTAGTCAGGTGAGTCACTAGACAATCTTAAGTCTTTTTTCTTCTCTATGCGGCGATGATTGCATAGAAAAATTATTTTCAGGAAAATCATTTACTAACATCTAATTAATATATCATTACCGAAACAGGGAAATATACATATTTCTTGCAATCCGGCTTTAATAATCAGTATTTAACCAGAAAAATTAAAGCACGTAGTTTCTTGTCAAGGTGTATACACCTGTGTTCCTTTTCTCAGTTCAGACATTCAGCTGTTTTTATGCATCTGGCTGAGATCTTCCTTTCCTGTCACTGTGTAAGCACGTCTCTGCGAGAATATATATACAAAAGTATTAAGCCTTCACATGCCCTTTCTACCTTCTACATCGGTGATGGAACTCCTGGCATTTGTTCAGCTCTTGCGATTGAATCCAATTAGAACGGAGCGAAGGTGCAGTGACGTGTTGCTATTGTTCGAGGGTTTTGCGGAATGTAGGTTCGTTTTGCACAATGCGTTCGAGGATTTTGTGAGTGCTTCGATCTCAAAGACTCTTCATCGAACAAATGTTAAGCATTACACATTGTTCAATGATAGAAGGATTGCACATGTATGTAGGTGTTGATGTAAACTTTATTTCCTCAGATATTTTTCCATCAAAAAGTTATCAGGTGATACAATTTGATGCAACTTTCTAGCTTATTAGTAAATAATTGTTTCAACTCTATGAATTGTATTGGACGATTCTCAAGGTTTTTTCAAGGTAATTAGTGTAAAATTAAATTATTTTTGGAGAATTAAATTAGAATTTTTATTGGAGAATTTAATTTAAATTATAATTTTCGGTGTTTATTAAAACCTAAGTGTTACTTAAATGAGAACATATGGGATAAATTAAGCTAATTATAACTAACCATCACGGCTCCCGGGTAGCCAAGTGGGCAACGCGTTCGATTGCAACGAAAGCGGTCCCGGGTTCGATTCCCGGTGGGGGCCAACGTGCGAAATGACCTAAGCTGTCGAAGCACTTTTAACAATACTACTACTACTACTAACCATCACGAAGACTTTCCCTTGAAAAAATAGGAGAAAATACGCTAAAGTTAGCATACATCATATTTGCATTTATATAGAATAATACGTACGCACATTATGAACTATTGTCTTTTTACTTGGAATGAGTTGAATATTTTGTGTATTTTGGATATATAATCATTCAGAATATCTAATAAGGTTTTGATATTTCAATGAACAAGGTGGTAACCGTAAGTTAATTATCGAGAAATATTTAAAGGTTTAATTGAATCCCACAGTTTTGACTACCTGACTCTAGATAAAGTTGGAGAAACCAAATGAAGTTAAAATTCTTCATTGTAATTTACCACAAGAGGAGATTCGTGAGGGAAATTTTACCATAAAATTTATTAACTAACTACAAATTCTTTGAGTTTCGAACGACTCTAGAAAAGGCTTTTAAAGAGAGTAAATTTGCGATAAAATTCTCTGTGTCCTTTAGATGGCTGTTAAAGTAAAGGCGTTCTAAATTGATACATGTATCCAAAGGAATCGTTTCCCGGTGATTTTTCCTGTATCGAATCACCGCTCTTTGTATTTTATAATGCACTTCCGGAAATTTGTGACGATCATAGAGGACCGTTTTCAAGGACACAAATGGATATACTTATTTTGAATCTCAGCATTGCGAAATTTTTCAAATACTCATGATTTTCAGCTTCGTCTCGTTCGATCCTTATCAAGGAAGGAAATAGAAAAGAGCGTAAATAAAGTATGTACTGTGAAGAGAAAGGGAAAATATGAAATGCTAGATACATTTCTGCTTGCATTTCTCAATAATCCTTCGAGACGAAGACTTGTATCGGTAAACAGAGCTGGTAAAGAAAGACCTTTCCCTTGGAAAGATCCAGAGAAATGGCTCCGAGGCATCTTGAGCAGGTTTGGATAAACTTTTGCCCGCTTCATGAGCTGAAGGCACTCAATCGGCAGAAAAATATTGTTAGAAATATACATGCTGAGGTTAGAGAATAGTTCTTCAAGTCTGGAGATTCCAAGAAGAAAGGTCGAAGTAATATCGATTAAAGAATAGATCTAGATCAGTGGAAGGTGAAATAATCAATCGTTAGTATCTAAAATAAATATAGATAAGCTGCAAGTGAACTTGTATTTTATTTGGACAAAGGTGAAATGTGGCTCCGAGTAAAGGCATACGCCTAGGAAAATTCACAAGGAAAAACAAGACAAGAAAAGTCTGGACCGGAATGCAAATCATAGCTTCAATAAAATGATGTCATAAAAATCCAGATATTCACTAATTGATAAATTATACGAATTGAGCTCAACGGATCTGTATAGTTTTATGATCTATGGTTCACGGCTTATATACGTACTGAAATGAAAATCCGACTCTTGATATATACTAATATATTTTAAAATTGGTTTTCATTAAGTTTCTGTTCCAACTCCAAACAAATGAAATGTTGATATCGCACTGGATATGCGTCAATATTCTGAGAAAACTTTCTCTATTGAGACTTCCTAGTTATTCCACATCGAATACTATTGTTTAAACGGATAATATTATGTGAAAAAAAATTCAAAAAGGGTACCGATTACTTTCAATGGAATAATACCACTTTTCAATTTTGTTTTCATCTTCTATCTCATGTGCTCATGGTAAACAGGTGTGTAAACCGGGTTCAGTTAAACATTACAGCATGAAATCAATAATATAACTATATCAAATAATATCAGATCGATTTAATATTTTCTAAGATACTTTTCAGATCGCACGATCAAATTGAGAACTCCTTACCGGATTAAAAGACTCCAACTATATAGATGAGAGCATGTAAAGGAAAGTTATTTAACTATCGCCGAACAGAAATTTTTGAATTTAATCTACTTAATATTCTGCTTTTCCCCCCAATATTTCCTCTTTTACAGTGTCATTTATGTTAAAAATGTATTCATTTTTTTAAATGCATTATTGAATTAATTATA
>KZ308237.1:150861-163859 GCA_000376725.2 Ladona fulva
ACTAACATTAATTTCCATCCCGTTTACTTTAGTCCACTCGGCTAATTGATTCAAGTCATTTTGTAGAAGTTCGCGATCCTGAGCCTCCGTTATACGCCTATATAATATGCAGTCGTCGGCAAATAATCTAATTTCGGACTTAATATTCGTTGGGAGGTCATTCACATAAATAAGGAATAGCAATGGCCCGAGAACGCTACCTTGTGGAATGCCTGAAGTAATATCTATCTCTTTAGAGAAAACATCTCCGATTCTAACTCTCTGTTTCCTCTTTTTTAAGAAATTTTGTATCCAGTCAGTAACCCGATGGTCAATATTTAAATTACGGATCTTTGCAATTAGTAAGTCGTGAGGTACTTTATCGAATGCCTTTGCTAGGTCGATAACCACCGCATCGATTTCTTCCCTGATATCCATGGTTTCTGAAATATCTTGTACGAGTCCTAGGAGCTGTGTTTCACATGAGAACCCCGAACTGAACCCGTGTTGTCTCTTACTCAGCCAGTCGTTTTCTTTCCAAAATACCCGATAAATAATTTAAAATAATTTAAACCCGTTATTTCTTTATTGAAATTCATTACAATCACCCGTACTATATATGTTGTGTTTTATTAGAGATTTGAATGCCTGCGTAGGTTACGCCCTATTTTGGTGGGCCAAGCGATTCCGAGTCTGATTCCAATTTGGGCAAAAGATGAATCTTCTAGTGATGACCTTAGGTAGCCAAGAATATAAGAATCCAACTGAATTACACTGAGGAAAACAATTTTCCTTGATTTTGAGCTGAAAATTGTTTTTGACTAACTTTTGGCATCTGAAGCCAAAGATGACCCCAGTTTTCAACTTACGTCAAATACTTTCGTCCTAATAACCATACCAACTGTACTTAAATAGGAAAATGAAAAAAATACCATCTGATTACACAGTTTAATTAGAGCTATCTTATTGACGCAAAACCTACATATAGTTAGAGTGAGTCAAATTGTGTACAGTTAGTAAACTTCTGCAACCAGACATACAAATCAAATATTGCTTCAACAAATGTCAGCTACCATACGACCATATAAATATCAGCTACCATAAATATGTGCATACATCCTATGCACCTTTACTTTCATGATAACATTAGCACGACATTCAGATCTTGATGGAATAATTCACCTTGCTTATCATTGACTGCACCAATGTTTTTTTAGGAAGTTAGGAGGAGAGCTATGCTGAAAATGCACCTTGATGCTCACGTTGCTCTGAAATTCTTTGCCTTTCTGTGCAATGTCGATTGTAAATTTGTGCTTGTATATTTGATGTGACACCCGAATAGGTTTTGGATACTCCCATATCTTGTGCCAAATAATTGAACTCATGGTGATCAAATCTCTTACAAACTGAGTAATTATCAATTCCCAAAACTCCATTGTTGCCATCACTTAGTTTTTTCACCATACTCCTGTTTTTCGAAAGAGCTCAATTAGTTTAATGAAAACTGGCTTATGAATTTCACTTAAATGGTGCTCTAGGCGTTTAGGTGTAGGAAGACTTCAATACTCTATCTGTCACTTATTTTTTGGTTGTATCCTAACGTTTTCACTATGCAAAATTAACAGTTACTTAAACGATCACTGGGCTCTCGTTCAACCACAGGTAAGCCAAATGGCAATTCATCATGTGATACCGATAACTGATGATCCGAAAACTCTCGACATTCCTTGTACATCTTGTGAGGGGCCCTGGACTTATCTTGAATAGAGTGTTTTACTTCTAAATTTGCAAGATACGCTTGTATGAAAAATGCGCTAACTTTTGTCCTTTGGGATAAGTGAAATTTCCACAGATATGACAAAAAGAGTTTGGCTTTTTCTGTTCTTAGGACGAGAAAAATCAGAGGCTGATATGATCAGAAGGAAAGGAAGTATTAATATAAATAAAAAAATTCAATAACTCCTTGGGTACATGCATGAAACTAGACTACACTTCGGAATATGATTCATTACATAAAGCTTCACTGAGCTGCAGCTGTAACAAAATAGCCTAGACAAGTATGAACCAGTCCCTGGTCTCCTATATTGTCCTTAGTCCCTCTCAACTCAAGGTCAGTTTACTCAAAACCAATAGGAGAGCACTACATCTTCTTTCAATGCAGGCTCGATTCAGTCTAGAAATTCTGCATTAAGATAATTTATGGAGAAAAAAACTTAACGTGATAGAAGAACATTAACTGCCGTTTTGAAGTCAGCGAGCCTATAGCAAGTCTAAATCCCTGCCGGGATAGCTCAACGGACAGAGCACCCGACCGGCAACTGGGAGACCCGGGTTCGATTCCCGGTCCCGTTAGACTTTTTTCAAGTCCATTCTTCCTTGGGATTTTTCATGGGTGAGCACCATCTTGCGCAAAGTCATCCTTACCCATTTTCGTTTGTTAAAAATTGTTCCCCAGTGTTATCGTTAATGGTAGCGAATTAGCTTATAAAGCTAACGATAGATGTCTTTGTTGTCGATACACCACTTATACCCGTAAATGCTCTTCCTACTTGAAGACATTAAGTGTGGATGTTAAGTCACGTATTTAGTTTAGTTTTTTACTCTAACAATACTAACACGAGAATACGTTTATAATGAAATTACAGAAAGGCATTCAATAGTAGACGTACAAAAGTAAAATCGCAAACGCGATCTTGTACTTTAATTACATATGTACAAAATCGTGAGCAGTACTCAGTGTCCCACCTTTTAATATATAGAAAAAATACTCAGTACTTAATAATATTGGCGAATACGATTAACTTTAAAAAAAAAATTTTATATGTATGACATCCTCATCTAGATTCTAATCCAGCGAGTCAACTTGACGTGTGGCAGAGCGAAACCTATATATATGTCACGTAAACTCTCTTAAATTAGGAAAAAACATGAGGAATGAGAAAAGGCTATTTTAATGGAGGATTTTTATGTCCTCCGTCATCAGAATTAATTAACTCTCCCTTAATAACGTTTTAGCTAATAGCATGGAAGCTCTATTAATCTAACATCAGAGAAATCCTCATGCGTTAATGAGATTTAGATTCCATTAAACGTCCCTTTCGAATAACTGGTCTTAATTGGTAATACAATCATTTTAATAGCAAATATGAAATACATTTGACGAAATTGCTTAGAAAGTCCTAATAAATATGAAACTATCGCAGCAGTTAAATTTATGTAAAGTTAAATACATTTATAACGAAATTATTATTAGTACCAACGCTCCTATTTCTTTTAGGTGTACTAGCAACTCACGTAAACCCCAATTTTGTATCAAATTATGACTATTTCATGTGATCATTAATGAAATTCCGATCTGGAAGAGCAAAAGACGATGTTTAATACGATTTTAATAATGTAATGAGTCAGATAAGCGGCAATTAGTAGAATATAATATACAAATCTCTATAGTCAGGCTTGAAAGAGGATTTGAGGCGTAATGCCAGATAACAAATCTATCGAGATGTTTATAACTCTTTTAACGCTGAGTCATCATTCACGAAATGTAAACAGCTGTTTGNAAGTCCCGGGTTTGGACATCTAGGAAAAAAGCGGACTTCCATTCTACGCATCATGGGTTCGATTCTAAGGGGCCCCAAATACGGCCACTTTCCCATAAGAATGCATTGAGCGCATATTCAAAAATTCATTTAGCGTACAAAGCGTAAAGATAGAACGTTGAAATTTACGGAATCGTTAGAAAATTTTTTTATCTTTCGTTTGCCGCAAATGATTTATCCCTGATGGGCCCAGGTTCGATGCTAAGTAAATTCTTAATGCAAAACTTTCAAGAAATCATTTCGGTTACTTCCATGTAAGATAGAACGTTCAAATTCACGTATTCGATAGACAGCAATAAACCTCTATAGTATACCAAGAGGTTTTTACCCTGAAAATCCTTAGTTCGATGCTAGGGCAGTTTTCATTCTGACGTTCATGAATTAATTTAGGGTATTTTCCGTTAAGATAGAAACTTGCAATTCACGGAGTTGTTAGAATAGAAGATTATCTATCGTATGCCGTAAAGCTTTTGGACCTAAAGGCTCAGGTTCGATCCCAGGACCATTCGAACGACCAAATTTTCAAAAAATCGTGACTGGATTTCCCTCTCAGGGAGAAGGTTGAAATTCACTACATCTATAGAAGATAGATGTTTCTATCGTATGCTGTAAGAATATGTGTCCTCTTAGACCCAGGTTCGATGCTAGGACATTTCGTATGCACGTATTATGAATAATTCGTTTAGGTTGTTATAGTTGGTGCATGGAACTCGGTGTATGGAAGGCGGAGTGGAGCAAAANACTATATGGGTCTAAAGATAGAAAATGAAATATTACCTCCTGGGATTTTCTATGACAGAATAGCTGGATTTTGGCGGTCGAGTTATCTACAAGACCCTTTCGACTAGCCGCCTGCATATCGTGGAAGTTTTCTGATTTTTGATAAACCAATGACTGTCGAGAGGGTCCAAAAGGGAAAGGGTCAGCTTTGAAAGGAATTCTAGGAGAAAGATCGCCTGCTCTGTGAGGAAGTTCGTGCGAAAATCACGAGCAGAAGGGCGGCTGCGGAGAGCTGACCGCGAAACCAGAAGGGAAGAGAGGTCTCCTCAGTTCCAGTATCACATTAAGAGGAAAGAGAGCGGAACATATGGCTAGGCGCCGGAGTCCATGGCGAATACAGGGAGTGATAAAGAAAGAACGGGGGCCGTATAGAAGAAATCAGGACTAAGACTAGATAGACGTCTCCAACAGAAAATCTTGAAAGCAATTCTTAATCTAAATTACAGTACTTCGTGTTAAATCGGGTTTTCTGATTTATTTCGAAGGAGTCCGATCGGATGTCTCATGGCTTAAGGACGAAAAATATCCTTCTCATATTGCTGAATAGAGTTATACATAAGTTTACGAAACTGAACTTGGTTTTCCGTGACTTGGTGGAACCGAGTAACCATATTTAATAAAAAACTTGTACACGTTTTTTATTAAATATGGATAAGTTTACGAGTTCACACGTCGAAAGCAATTGCTTATAAAACGGGTACAAGTTTTTTATTAAATATGGATAAGTTTACGAGTTCACACGTCGAAAGCAATTGCTTATAAAACGGGATCATCGTCAAGTGAGGGAATTAAACTAAAGTAAAACTATGAAAATCAAGTACTTCTTAAAATAGTTGAATTTTGCCAATTATTATTCTGATCGGTGCTAAAAATGAGAGG
Organism: Ladona fulva; assembly: GCA_000376725.2. NCBI lineage: Eukaryota > Metazoa > Arthropoda > Insecta > Odonata > Libellulidae > Ladona > Ladona fulva. The sequence goes on from KZ308237.1 coordinate 156,099, forward strand.
TAATATTATCATAAAAAATATCTGCAATCCACAATTCATGTTACATATCCCCACATAAACGATACGATTAATAGTAATTTAACGTTGCTTTTAAGTGTTATCATTCTGCATGTAAAAGGTTCTTTGCATTATTTTGTTTTTATGAAAGATCTTGAAAAAGCAATTTTTTATAATTGGAGGAAACAAGTTTTTTTACTTAAGGTATATTCATAGTGCTTCTAACGTATGTAACTATCATCTTCCTCTTAACGAATTCTCGCCTCTCCATAAACGTTTTAGTGGTAAATTAACTCTTGACAGGTGTGCAGAATCCATAAGATTTACTCCTTTTTCCGGGGCTTCCATACTCTCTCACTCGTTTATGCAAATCTCCTTACCACACCTACGAAAACTCATGCATCAAAATTTTCTCATAGATGAATCGAAGCTAAGTCTGGCAAATGTTGCGCAAATTTAATCAATCTTCACGATTGTACAAGTAAATGCCAAATTCATTGTGGATGAGGTGCACAAGAGTACTGGTATCTAATTCATTTACCTTCCTTCGTGGGAGTTTCTGAATGATATATACTTATTATAGTTATAACCTTCAATATTTGCTTTTACCATTTGCAATTTCGCAGCATTTAAATTTTTTAAGATATTTTAACATTGCGTTGAGAAATAAGAAATAAATATGGAAGAGGGTATATGAAATATAACACGGATTCCCTCTTTCTATAGGAAAATTTACTATGAATAATATTGTTTGACTCCTCAAATATTTGCAGTTGTATAATTATATTCGATGCACTCTAATATGATTTTGGAAATCACTATGCTATAATTATAAATCTATGTACGTATAGAATGCATACATCTAGATCATTATTATTACAATATACACGCTGCGGTTTGCATCAGGTGGCAGCGTCATACAATACATCTATCTGTTAATGCGTAGTTATTATAGATACAGAATTACGTCGATATATTAAATTACAATAAATTACAATACAATAATTCGTACAAAAATTACAATGCGATACACTATACAATTAATTATAATACAATAATATATTACAATACATTAACATGATTAGATGTCATCAGTCATGATTTAAGCAGTATACACTCGATATTGAATAAACTCTATCTAAATCTAACATGTAAAGATAAAAGGTATTGCTTTACTATTTAAGAATAGATGCACATAATTTACACGCATCCAAATTTACTCATGTATCCATTACATTTTTCTGTAACATTACCATCAGAGGTCTAAATTTTGGTTGTACCTGTATAAACTAGCCCCACTTCTACGAACTTTGTCACAAAAGATGTAATTCCTAGCTTTATTTTTTTTCGTGTAGCAATACCAAACATAAGGAAATTCATTTGAGGTGAACTTTGAGGAAAATATACAATATCGTGGATAAAAATAATACATATTGACATGAAAAACGGAACTTCTTCTATGTTATGACATCTATATTACTGATAACGTATTATAACGAAATTCCCTAACAAGATGATATTCATTGAAAATATCTCACAGTCTAGATTAAGCGGTGGGAGGCCATAAGAGTAAGATATAAATTATTCAAATTTTTTATTTTAACATTGCTATCTTCAATTGAACTATGATTTTTTTTACTATTCGAATCGAATGAAATAATTAAATTCTGTGATGAGGTGTTGAAGTCCCTGTTAATATTTCACAGTTGCTAATAATTATGATACTGGACTTAAAATGATAGAAGTTTTAATTAATTTAAAACATCCCTTAATTTAAAAGCATAAAGTTGATTTTATAAATAATAAAATGTATAGTTTAAATAGATATTATATGAAAATAAATGAAAAATCGGTATTATAATTAAACGCATATTATCCGTATGGAGATGGAAATCTCGGAAACAAGGTAGTGTGTTGCGTGCTTACTTGTCATTTCCTATGGATGTAAAAAAAATAAAAGATTTCTTTTTTCGGATAACATCGAAATGAGTTTTCTGCTTTTTTCCACTATAAAAAAGAATTTCTGTTTTTAAACTGCAACGTTACAATACTGTAACAAAGCTTTTGGAGCCCTTCATAGATATCCTGGAAGTTGTATGAGTATTGTCAAAGTGAGAGTAAAATTTACAATGAAAGGAGTGTAATTAATTTCTACGCAGTACTCATAAATACAACGTTACATTACAGCGAGATGTAACATATAACGAAAAGGGAGCGCAATTTTATTCAACTTCATCATTAAATCCCTTCTGCATTTGCTTTCAATCGCGGAATAGATTTCGTACGGGAAGCAATTGCGCGTCCAATGCTGTTTAAACGGAACTCCAAACGGAGAGCTCATCCGATCAAAATGCATAGCTCTGAAGTAGGACTTCCAACCCATTGTCCAGGCATTGTGGTCACTCGAAGGTACAAAAGCCTGCTGTCGAAAGTATCGATGACGCTCCTATCTCAATCACTGCGAGAGAGAGACCTCCTACCCTCGTCGAGATATCGATAGTCGATCGATATATTCGAAGGTCTTAACGATTCGTGAATTGATCACGCAGCCCAAATCAACATCACTAAGGTAAAGGGGGATATATCACGACCTGCGCCAGCGTTTCAATATTAAGCCGAAAGTTTTCGCGTTAAAATTCTAATAGAAGAGTTTGACTGCGGTAGGAGTGTGAGAGGCAGTGCAAATAAAATTGCGCTCCTAAATCTCCGTCGTATAAATTATGCCCTTCGCAGTGACGTACGTGTATGAGATGGTAGTAAAGGGAGATCGAATTTAATGGGCGATGCAGACATAAATCAGATTTTCGCTTTAAAGTCCTCTGCTCTATGAATTACAGTTAACCGTTGAGGAAGCCTAATTTTATTGCACTGCGGGTCACAAAGTGACAAAACGATTGCAATAGATGTTAATTATATGCAGTATTATAACAAAAACCTAGAACATATAGGATAATTAGGAGAGATAAACAGGATTAATGATTTGAACAGAATAATTAAACTTGGTTAGAGCTCCTTCGGAAGGAATTAGTATATTCTTAAGTAAAAATGCCAATGGACTTGAAGAAGGTCTTTAACCAATGCATTTTACCTGTCTTAACCCGTGGAAGTGAAAATTGGGTACTAAACACAGCAATAACCGCGACCCCAGACTACACAAAGCCACAAGAAGACAGGTGAGGATGATGACAGGAGCAAAAGAGATCATTGATAATATAAGGTCCGTAAAATGGATGAGCTATAATAAGAAGAAAAAGATTCTTTACTTCAAAAAGAAACGTTGCAAAAAGCATGTTTTCTACCATTTAAAATCTTTAATTATATTGAGAACTACGTTCACTTCAGAATGTTAAGGTTTCCAAAATTTTTCATTATATAATCCTTTAATATCAACCTCATATAAAAATATCAATGAATTTTTAATGGCCCTGTGTTCAAGAAAAGGCGAAAATTGATGGAAAATATCCATTAAATTTCATGAATTTTATTTCTATTTGCAAATTATAATATGACTGTAATCTTGAATACATTGGTACCAACTAAAAATTAGTGTGAGCTCGTTTATTCTTGGTGAAGGTATGAAATTTGGTTGTTAACCATAAGTGTATAAATCTTCTGAGGGCTAATCTTCACAATTGCTTTCATACCGTAAAATCACAAGTAATCACAATTTGTGAAAACTTTGAAGAAATAGAGGATTCCGAGTTTTGCCTTTTTTATGGTTTTCCCACAAAACGAAAAGATAGGAGAAGTCGGAGGATATTGCTTGTATATCCTAGGATCGTTCCCTTCACTACTCCCGCAGCGATAGTTCGCAGAGAATCAAGAGGATGCGATAGGCAAAGGAAATGATTCCCTTCGGAAAAAGCATAAAATGATGCAAGAAATGTCGCCGATAACCGGCAGAGTGGATTAGGGAGAAAGTGCGGTGAGGTAACCCAAGGACACGTCTTTTTAGATGCGTTACCGGATAACGATTCGAAGGCCTTAAAATTTTTACGTTTCAGCAATGAGAGAGAGAGAGAAAGATTCTGTATCTTTAAATAGAAGAAATGGGAAACAGCAGGAAAGCTGACTTTCTTATAAGACCGGAGAGGAAAATGAGGACGGTGTGGTGAAAGGTGAAATGGAAGATGTTCGAAGAGAAGAGGCGGATCCGGATGGGATGGGTCTTAAAAGGAGGCTGTGGAGAAGGATATTGGGCAGGAGATTGTTAGGGAAGAGGACTGAAGTTGCAGAGTACATCCGCCATTTCGATGGGCGCAATGAGAGGTGAGGAAGGCTTGGATGGTGGAGCTGAAAAGGTGGTTACAGAGAGAGAAAAGAGGAAAAGTAGTTGGAGTCGAAAGAAAAGATCGAAGATAAAAGGGAGTGATGGGGGAGCTAATATGGTGGAGGATGAGGGCAACTGTTGATCGTGGATAGTTGAAGTCGACAGAAAGAAGTTTAACGAAAGTTTTAACGATTGCGAACGAACTTTATTTTATATCCACTTTCTAAGAAATAGTTGACCGGAGACAATGATTTCCAAGAAAGCCTTCTCTATGAACTACTTATTAATATTCGACCTATAATTGAGGTATACCATTCCTTAATACACCAACGTGCAATAAATCACGTACATTTATTTAGCTCTTCATGGCACTGCATCCATATAATTTTCTATCTTTTGATAGTCTAATAATATTTAGCTGAGAGCCGATCTTATTTAAATCGTTTGGCTGAAGATTTAGCGATCATTCAGAATAATGTTCAGTGATATCCAATTATTAATTTCGTTATGTTTATCGTATCTATGTTTTAATATTCTTAAGTAATGAACTACTGGATATCAAAACTCTAAAAGAACACCGAAATTGAATCTTAAGCCGTAACACTTCGATAGGGATGAAAAGAAAAAGATGAAACTGATCAAGGTATCTAGAAAAGTTGAACGGAAAATCGGTTTGTACGTGGTTAGATAAAAAAACGGAATTTTTAAATATACCGGGCTCTATAATTCCAATCGTACTGGTACACATGTTCCTAACGTACATTGTTAAGGGCAGTCGTTCTGAAAGCTTAGTTTTATTGTTGGCAGTCAAAAACGTTACAGGTGTTTAATTGTGATTGGCGATTTTTGACTTGCAGTAAAAACGGAAGAAAGAATTCGCATTAAATTCTGCGTTAAAAATGGAATAAAGTGCTGCACCACATTGGAAGTGTTAAATGTTGCTTTAGACGATTTTCATGGAATAAAACGAGCATTTACAAGTGGTACAAACGTTTTCTAGAGGGTCGTGAAGACACTGAAGATGACGATCCCCCTGGACGTCCCAGCATATTGACAACCGATGATAACGTCGAAAAGGTGAAGAAAATGACAATGGACGATCGCCGAATCACTATCAGAGAGGTTGCTGATGCGGTTGGCATGCCATTTGGCTCATGCCAAGCAATTTTTACGGATGTTTTGGGCATGAAACGGGTGGCAGCGAAATTTGTCCCAAAATTGTTGAATTTTGACCAAAAGCAGCACCGAATGAACGTTGCTCAAGAGTTGCTGAATGAAGTCAATAACGATCCAGAACTTATTAAACGGGTCATAACTGGTTACGAAACTGGTGTACGGGTATGACGTCAAAACTAAGGACCAGTCGTCCCAATGGAAACTTCCTTAAGAACCAAGACCGAAAAATGCACGTCAAATTCGATCAAATGTGAAGGTTCTTCTCACGGTTTTCTTTGTTTTCATTGCACTGTGTCATTAGTTCTTGCCACCGGGTCATACGGTTAATAAGAAACATTACCTGGAAATTCTACGCCGTTTGCGCGAAGAAAACGATCGGACCTGTGGCGAAACAATGCGAGGGTATTGCACCACGATAACGAACCAGCTCACACCTCACTGCTTGTTCGTGAAATTCTGGCAAAAACCAACACCGTTATGATGCCTAAACCACCTATTCACCGGACATGGCCCCCTGTGATTTTTTCCTGTTCTCAAAACTGAAGAAACTCTTGAAAGGATGACGTTTTGACAACATTGACTTCCAATAATAGACTGTGCCTTCAAGATGGCTGCCCTTAACAATGTACATTAGGGACATGTGTACCAATACACAGAAAAAAATTGACAATTGGAATTAAACAGCCCGGGAAATTAAAAAATTCCGCTTTTCTTTAATCACACCTCATATACCGTCACTGATTTTCACGACGTCAAAAGTGTAATTATACTGCTCATTGCTTTCGTGAGTCTAACTACTTGATAAAATCTGTCCAACTATATGCTTCAGGTATACTTACCAGTGAGCCAATAAACTTTTACCTAGTATCTTCGATTTTGATAACCATTTACAGCTCAAGACTCCTTAATTAAAAAAAACAAGCAACAATCCTCCTTCCTTTCAGATTACAAAAAAACAAGCAACAATCCTCCTTCCTTTCAGATTACTCGTGTCCATGACGGCTAACCAATGCAGAATACGGAATAGTGGATACTTTTAGCCCAAATGAAAACTTCCAACTAACCTTCCAAAACCTTTCCTCCCGCTGACAGCACCACTTTAATTGACGAATTGAATGGCGAAACCGCAGGCCAAACCGATCCTACCTTAATGCTCGAATGTATTTGGCCTCGGAACGCTCCGAAACCACAAGATAAAAAAGGAAGGCCTCCTAACACTGGGAGGAGAGTAAAAGAATATGGTTGGAGGCCAAACGTATATCCGCAACGAAGGCGATTGAAAAGGGCAGCGGGTGGGAGCAATCGGAAGAAGATTTAAGGTGCGAAAGGTTACGATGAAATTCTGTTCGAGATGAGCTTACCACAAACAGACGCTATCGTTTTGGTGAAAGGGAAAATGGCGGGGAAGATCAATTTTCTACGTTGCATCTCTCGTTTGGTAGAGTAGCTTCGTCCGCACAATATCTCGGTCTCATTTTCCGCAAGAAAAGGTCTTATAAAATTTTTCCACTTCACGTTATCTTTCTAAATTGAAGGATCTATGGTACGAGCCAGACATCCTATTTTGATACAGCCAAATGGACAACAGGAAATAAGTTATTACCAAGAATTCTGTTAATATGTAATTATACACATTCTGTGTTAATATGTATGCGAGGAAAGATTTTTTTCTTGAAACCCTCATCGGTTTTGCCTACCATATCCTTATGAATTGAATATTTTGCATTTTTATTTCGGTAAAAAGAGGAGACAACTGATTTTTTCATTCAGTTTTTGTCTCAGCCTTGTCACGTAGTTATATAAAGTGAATTTTACTGAGGTATGGGTGACGCTAAATAATTATATTCCTTTTTGTCGCTCTTTATCGATATTTTTTTAATATCTCAATGCCCCTACAAACACTCATATACAGGACAATTACAGTAGTGGGCTGCATACAATAACAATGGACACACATGACCATTCCCTAACAGATCCGACTAGCCGGTATTCGAACCCGGGATCTTAGTCATGAAAAATTTTTCCGCTCACATAAGTCTGGTTTATTGAGGAGAGAAAAGCCGAAGTACCTCACTCCACATTTTGCCGGATCGCAACAAACCTTCTCCAAAGCTTTTCATAACTAATGGTGGAAGGGTGGACGATGCAACCAGTCTCCAGAGAACCAGAGATAAATTTACAATTTCTAAATTGGTGAAACAATGTCTAAAATTTTCTACAGACAAGTCTTTCGATTAATATAAGTATACATTAAAAGAATGAAAATCAGTAATTATCACTTTTTTACTACATGTTATAGAGGTATCTCTTTATATAGA
>KZ308237.1:164564-239035 GCA_000376725.2 Ladona fulva
GGTATTTCCCGGGCAGGTAGAAGGTTGAAATTCGCTACATCTATAGAAGATAGGGAATTCTATCGTATGCCGTAAGGATATCTGTCCTAATAGACCCGGGTTCGATGATAGGACAAATCGTATGAACGTATTTTGAATAAATTGTTTACGTTTTGTAGTTGGTGGATGGCAGTCCGTTTATAGCAGGTGGAGTGTTGCAGGAGGTGTACAATGCCTTAGTTAATGTATCTTACATTAAGCTTGCAGTATGCGAGCAACTTTTACTCGTATTATATATAGATAAAATTAGAGGGAAGCAAATTAAAATACCTCACGTTCATCTTCTTAATTATCTGCAGAAGCTTTGTTTATGTTTACAGGTGAATATTTACATATAAGGGAGCGTAGGGCAAGATGGGTCACTTAGTGTTTTGGAGGTAACAAATTTAATCATTTTGAATGGACGCTTTTGAAAATGAATAAGATATAGCTGTTTACTATTAGTGTTTAAATTGAAGTGCATAAACGTAATATATTTTTTCATTTCACTAAGAATTGTCTTTTTTATTAACGAGCAAAACTTCATCTTACACTACTGAGTGGGGAAAGATGTGGTTAGTCTTTACACAGTCCACAAAAATCTAATATCTTCGTCTTTTTCTGCACAAGAGCAGTACACCCATTGTTTACATATACAGCATTGAATTCATCCTTCAGTAGATTGTTAGAGTAAATACAGGCATTCGGCATCAGAAGCTTCTGACATAGAAGAATTTGACCGAATTCGCCTATAACGTATTTTGTTTGCCTCTTTACTCTAGTTTACTGTTCCTTTTATTATTGTATGTAGATAATAGCCATCTTGAATTATCTACGAAAATAATAGAGTAAGTCAGGAAAACTGTAAGATAAGATGGGGTATCCCATCATGCCTCACACACACAACCTCGTCTTGCCCCACTGATGCGTTGGTGGCTTTTCATTGCTCATTCTAGGTTAGGTTTTCACTCAAAGTAAGTATGGGCTATGTAAATCAACCATCAAAAAGCACACTTTTCAGCCACACATATATTGTTTTCTTCAATGAGTGTACCTTTCTTGTAATCAGCATTAAGATGCAACCACCCAAAGAAGCTATACAGAAGAAGAGTGTGAGAGAATTACTTAAGTATAATGTAAACTAACAATTCAAGATACCTCTTACAATGCTTCTATATCCTCCGAAGTAATACTGACGTTTTACATTAGGTTGCAGAAATAACACAGCCAGCAGCTTAACTACCCTGTATTACGCAGTTAACCCGAATTTCTCCCTCTCCCTTATATACGAAAAATTTCCAAATTTATTCCTGCTTAAGCTTTCCTTTTCAAGAGTAAATGAAATTTACCAATTTTTAAAGATAACTTGCACGGTGATTGATAGAGGATTTATTAGTATTATAATATTGAACCTTATAAGGTTCGACTACACATGGTCGAAAATATTGAAATATTAATAAGTTATTTATTCTACGTTAGAGTGGCGTCTCTTACGTTGCTTGAATTACTTTGTGCTCAAAGAGGAAATAAGGAATAAATACATTGCTATTAAAATAAAGAACATTTAGAATAAGAGAAAAATAATTATTCGTTTATAGAAAACACTAGCAACGAGATAACGCTTTCAATGTCACGATTTAAATTATTATATTTAGTTGTTCGATTATCTCGATTTTTCCTGCTCAACAGTTAATTGAAATCCCGCGAGAGCTCATAAAACTGCATATACATGTTTACAATTACCTTAATCTTATAAGCCAATCCTGTAACACGCCTCTCGTATAGAAATATAATTAATAAGATTGAAGATAAACATAGGAAAATACAAGGTTATAAAGAAAAGTCACTCATAGCTCTTAATTCATTATATTCACACACAATATCGTAACAATTTGTATCGTCATAAAATACTAGGCTTGCGGTACTTAAGCGATAATGACTATTTGCTTCCAACCAACTGTTAAGGATTTTACTAAGATAACAGTCGCTGAACTTAATATTTTTTGACATTTCATGTTAATTAACGTTAACGAGATTCGTCTCATTTTGAATCGAAATTTATTCACTCTATGGATAAACGGAATGCTTAATTTTGATTTCCTTTCTCGGAATTAGTCTTTCAGCCTTTTTCCCTAGCGTGCTCTATCCCCTTTATCTTGTACCCCTGAAGGTAAACGTTTAATCTAATTTGAAAATTTTAGCATTTCTCTTCGGTTTCGTTTTTCGCAATAAAGCCGAATATCTTACCGCCACCATTTGCATTCCAGCGTCGCTATCTGCGGAGGACTTCTTCGCACAACCCTCTCCCGTCATTCACCCCTTTTTCCTTACTTAAAGGTCAAGGTTACTTGCGGTCGGTAATTCGCAGAGCACCGGCGGTTGAACGGAATAAAAAATTACCGCGTATTCTTTATTCACATCGGAGAGAAAGTTGTGGCAGTGTGTCTCCGATTGTGAACACGTTCTTTCTCTGAATGTTAATCACGCCGACGCTGGCGACGGCAGCATTCGAACAAAATTACGTGCGATATTAACGAACTCTCCATACATCACGCAAGGCCGCTGTGTTGGATACTTAAATGACAGTTTTGATATCGTGATAGGGCATTGCAATGCCCCTCTTCAGGTACTAGATCTGTGGAGCTACTACTAAAAAAGCCGAGACCAATAAAGCGGAATAGTACTACGCGAATCCTTATCATAATTACACACAAAACTACTTTGGAAAAGCCATTAATGAAGAAAATGAATGTAGACCACGAGAGCTAGATTATATCGGGAATGTATCTGAGATATCGAATTTCAACCATGCTTGATTTTTTCATAATCGGGATATGATGGAATGGATTCGTTTATTGGAATAACTTTACAAAACGTTCACCCATCACGCAATGCATTTTTAAATGTTATCGAAAGAGTACATAAATTCGAAATGTTGCTATTTTCAATTTGCGATTTAAAAGTATAACTTAGCATTTTTTTGTAAAGAAACTGGTTATTCTGTAAATGATATTTAGTGGGTATATTAATGTAATGGCTGTAATGAGCAATAGTAGTACCTATAGAGGATTTTTAAAGGGACCTCCCTTTCAACTAGAGATAAACCGAGCAGAACTAATTATCCCTCATCCATTACTATGACCTGGGATAGGTACTACGTTCTGGTCCCGAATAATCTTGGCAAGGGAAAAGGTATTAGAGGTGCACGCCTTAAAACCCAAGGATAAACTGGTGTGAAACATAAACATAGGAATACCCTACCGGAAGTGGGAGACCTTGTTTCGAGTCCCCCTCACATCGCTCTTTTTCACATCTGTTTATCCTCGGATTTTAAAGCGTGCACCTCTATGTGCTATTTCTAATACCTTTTTCCCTTATTTATTTCCTTTGGGGATATACTCAACTCTGCTTTGTGAGATGACTGCCACTTCTAGGACCTCTGGAACTGGTTGGTGCCACTATGTGGAGCGCCAATTGCCTTATTCACAAAAACATTCACTTTACAGTGTGGAAGAGGCGTCATGGTTGTTTGGTAGTTTAATTCCTGCTCAGAAAGTAGGAGACCTGGGCTCGAGTCCCAGTCATGTCAGTATTTTTCAAATTTGATAATTTTTGGGAACAATGTTAGCAATATTGTTAGTTTGAAAAGTACGTTTTCCTTCCCTTAACTTTTTATCCTCGCTTAGCTTTCATAAGGACGGAACACGCATAAAAAATCCAGGTACTTCCTTAAAGATGAAAGGAGTGGTGGGAGAGTTAATAATGGTTATCTTTTACTACGGCCAAGTGTCTTGAGGTTTAATTTTTCACCCCGAGAAAGAGTCGCACCCTTGCAACGCGCCCTTTACGCTATCCCAGAAGAAAGGATGGACGTCGTTACTAAGAATGGAATGATGTACCTCGTCGCGTGAATGCGCCGTAAAGTTCTCGGTGCCCTGCACGCGATATCCTAATCTGCAATTTGCCTTTGATCGGTTTCTTTAAAGGCCAAGGTTTACCATAGTTGTTCATCGTCCAGGTGCTTCTAAATGATTTCCTTAACAACTTACAAAAAATTCAGGTAATAGCTATCCAAATATTGCAGATATTTAATGATGACGATCACATCTATAAAACGATTACGAAAAAATCTATCACGTTTGCAAAATATTACTTTTCTACTAAAAGGACAAGATATATACTCGGTTCCTCTTAAGCACTATACTAGAGGATACAGGAAACGCCTTTTAGGTCATAGTCCCAATGAAAATAAACTCTATAACTAAACTATAATAAATATTAAACTGATGGCATACAATATGGTATTAGTATTGTTAAAATTGTTTCGACGACTGAGGTCATTTCGCACGTAGGCCCCCACCAAGAATCAAACCTGGGAACGCTTCCATCGAATTCGAACGCGTTGCCCACTTAGCTATTCGGGAGCCCGGCATACAATATGATGGCTAACGTAGACAGTAACCGAATTAAGTCCGATATAAGCTATCCTGCTAGCATCAGCTGCTATAGGGTACCCTTTTGTCCTGGGAGTGAGAAATCAGTCCCAAAGGCGGGAGAACCATTAAGAGGTGGTCAGCGGCATTGGATGTAGAAGGCAAGGGGATGTCATCACATTAAAAATCTAAAGATATCCCAAGAATTGTACGCCATTTGTATAATCTTCCGGAGGTACAATAGTCCCCCAAGTGGATATCCACGTAGAGATTGCAAAAGGTCATTAAACGAAAAAGACACCGGATACCTACATGCAGCAATTATAAATTATATCCCTATATCATATAAAAATTTAGTTACATTTATATCTTAATAACCTTTTGAATGAGCTTAATTCTGTCAGTCAAGCCAATGTTTGCTTATCACAGTCTTCCCGCCCTAGAAATATTCTCTAACGTGGATAACTGTATTTGGAAGCCTATGGAACCTGATAATACAGGCGACAAATAAGTAAATTTCTACATTTTGCATAATAAGAACTGATTATGAATCGCTCTTCTCGAAGGCAATATTAAAATTTTAGCCATTAGGCTGAATTCACAAAATTAAGCTATGTCTTCTGTAGTTCCTCTCACTGTTTTTAATTAATATGATTTACTGGTATGATTTATGGAGTGGTTCTCAAGAAATCTGATGCTTTTGTCTCCTTCGATGCACACAACTTGTTTCCTAGTGTTCCTAATCCTGAAACCTTGGATACTTTAGCATCTGAAAAATTTTAATTTATTGGATAGTTTAGTCGATAAATATTTAATATTAACTGTGTATGTCACAAAACATCTTATATTTAATATTAATTTTTATACTCAAAATCACGATATTGTTATGGAAACCTTTCATCTCCGTTTTTAGCTAATATTTCCATGCAACATTTTGAAAAAGAGTGTGTAGATTCTTTTGAATACTTTCCTCAAATATGGTGCAGATACGTTAATAACATTTTTACAGTGTTTTATTGTGAGCGGTGTGACACTGAATCTTTTTGAAAAGTTAAGCCGTTTATTCCCTTCTACAAAGTTTACTCTCGAACGAGTACACAACTACTATCTGCCCTCTTTGGACATTTTAGTAATCAGGAATAATTATACGTTTGAATTTGGTATTTATAAAAAACCTACTTCTTCCAATAATTTTATTCCGAATTATTCTTTTCACCTCAGGTCTCATATGCATGGTGACTTTCATCATCTTGTTCGTAGATTGATAAACCTACCTCTAGATAATACAAGGTTTCACCAGGAGATAAGCTTCATCATAGAGAATGCATCACAGCTGGGTTTTGATTAATCTCTGATTGACACATTGGTGTAATGAAATTAATTTAAGCCTTATGTCTTTTAACAAATGTATATCGTTATACCCTTTCTCCAATTCCCGTTCCGTCTGCCAAACTTAATATTAAGTTACCATACTGTCCGCACCGTAAGAAAGGTTTACTGAATATTTTCAAGCAGAAAAATTTATTGTATCCTTCTCTAACCGTCATAACAATGAGAATTTGATAGTCAGTACGAAAGATAAAGATAGTATGTCATCCTGTCTGGCATTTATGAATTTAATTGTGGTGACTGTGATTTTAAATACGTTGAACAGTCCAGGAGGCGGGACATTATGAGACTGAAGAAGTATTTGGCCCATTTTCAAATCTGGTAGTTTTTCCCATTTCAGTGTTTCCAAGAATACGGTGGAAGCTTCCCACAATATCACTATTGAAAACTTAAAACTAATCCATAGTTTCAAAAATATTCTCAATGCTTGGGAGAATTGGTATATTTATAAGAATAAAAATACTATCACGAATTCTGATATCGATTTTAATAAAACTCTTATAACAGACTTTTTGATATCAATATTAAACTGTTTTCTCCTGCCTCGGCTATTGCAATTCCATCTTTTCGTTCTGTTGGGCTACCGCCATACATATATACATATTCGTTATCATAGATAACGAATGCTCATCAGACATGATTTGGTTTACGGAATCTTCATAGATGTTAACTCAGCCATAAATGGCATGTTTTATTCTTTTCAATATTTAAATTGTTTAATAAATATCATTATTTAAATAATCGGCAGACTTTAGTTCCACTAAATAGGAAGTTGAGTGTTCCAGAAAGTAAATTCCATTCTATCTGGTCGGACTTCGTGGAAAAAGGTTCTGAAGGAAAACTTTGAAGTATCCACTGATGATGGCTGTGTAGCTGAATCTGGTCGTGTGATAAACATCTTGTGGATACTACGAAGGTTTTCTTATTCTTTCCATTCCAGAGAGGGCAAATACTATTTTACTCAATAAGAGCACCCTGAGGTAAAACCAAATGGGTTTAAAAACCAATTACCTTCAATTTTTATGACATTAACTCACCATGAGGATCAAGCTACCTCTTTCTTTTGCACACACTTGGAAAGCACATCATCCTAGAAAAATCGAACGGACTTACGTCATCACAACTTCGCCTAAAATTTTCAGGCATTCCGATTTTTCTCATAACCTCATTTCGGAGTTCTCAACTTTTGAATTCCGCCGCAAAACTTTTAATTTTAATTTTCCTTCACTCGACCTTCCTAGAAATTCCGCAAAAAGTATAATAACCTGTAACTTTTCACAGTTCTTTTCTTGCTTGCCTCTTACGTCTGGGCATGGGTGGCATTGTATGCAAGGGATTAAATTACTAAATAGAACTGCGAGCTCATTAGTAGAAGGATTATCGATCCGCGGGTTTTCATTCGGAGGAGGATTCAAAGGACGTGAAAACGCACACGCCGAGCCACTGGCGTGCACGTCACTCGAAGCTGAATGCCGTAATCGATGATTCACACCGTTTCCATGTCACTCTCTCCATCCCTTACCCTCAATCGGTCCAAATCATCCCATCTTAACAATCGCAGTGGGACGAGGGGGTTGAGTTGGATTCGGTCCATTATTTAGAGGGTTGAGAAGAGGCGGAAGTGCTCGCAGGCTGACGCATGGGTATTATCCATGCATCGAGAACGCGGGAGATGAGGATCTCGATTGAGCTGCATTCGTAAGATATTCGCAATTGCATAATTAATCCTCAACCTTCAGTGCGTGGCCTCAATATTCAACCGTGGACATATTCTTGATCCTGTGTTAAGTAAAAGGAGAAGAGGGAGTGTTGGGGGTAAAAGAGGTAGACGTGGTGCTTACTCCGAAGGGAAATAGCGTGACTGATACGACCGTGTTTGTATATTGCATAAAAATAAGATTATAACGGGAATAAATTTGTGATAACACTATCGGATCATGATAATGCTTGTAGGTTATTCTAACCTGCTCGAAAAGTGGGAAACCAGGGTTCGAGTCCCAGTCATGTCGCTATTTTTCACATCTGTTATTCCTTAATGCAATTGTGATGATAAGGCGCTTTTGAGGGGAGAAAATTAAATTACAGTCAGTATGAAATGGATCTAATTAGTTAATAATCCCGATCCGACGTCGTAAGAAAAAGCAACACGATGATAATGACGCGAGCGCCTACGCTGGAGGGAGATTCCCGGTCCGACGACGCCCACCCGGGAAGTCCGATCAAATTTGTTTGTTTCCAATCCGACGTCTCCCGACGGACATCGGACCGGGAGAAAAACGGATCCAATGTAGAGGCAGCCTTAGGAAAAATTATCAATAGCAGGAAAAGTTTATAATCAATGGCAGTGAAAACCATGTATAAACTATTTTTCATAGCTGTTTATTCTTGCGTATAGTATAATGTTTAGATAAATTACAGGACGACATGGTGCTAAATGTATAATGCAATGTAGAGCTCACAACAGAAATAAGGACATCGAGAGAGGAAAAGTAATTCTGTTGAATGTAAGGAATACCATATTGAATTAAACAATAATAATCTGCTAGTAATAACCGTGACATTGGCACCCTTAGTGTCTTTAACAACCTTGTTGGCATCTGCATGTAGTTGATAGGCTGTATATGTAATGCATTCCTTGCCTAACATTTTTCCTAAGAAGGGAGGATAATCCCTAAAACACTTCCTTAGTCAGTATTTATACAATACGGTGTCCATATAACTTGTAAAATAGACCAAATGAAAAAAGCTGAGAAGATAAACTTCTCTCTCGCTTAACACGGTTTTTTCTGGTTTCGTTTTTTACGCATCTTAGCACATAGCTCTCTAGGAACCTAAATCACCCCGCGATTTACCCATCGAGCACACGTCTTCGGATAACATCTTCAGAGATACGGCTCTCTCTTTTCCCTTTGGGATGAGATCAGACTTCCTGTAGGTTTTCCCTCTCCGTTAAGTCTAACGATATCGCATCCTCCGTCAATTCAGGCATCGGCAATTCAGTCATTAGGCCTAACAAAAGGAGGCGGTCAAGCAGGAGATTGGAGCGAGGGTCAGACGCTTAAGAAGGATAAGTGGAGGGCATAAGGGGAGGATAAAGTAAGATGGGGAAGGAATTTAGAAGACAAAAACGTAGATAATGAGACCTCAAAGGATACGGTGATAAAGGAGCAAGGTAATGCTAGAGAACGGTTTAAGTGGAGTATCGGATGAGTAAAGCGCAGGTAATACGACGTTCAAAAGGTTGTCTAAAAGGTGATGTCCCGTAAAGGAATCATACTCAACCGCTGAGTAGGTACCTGACTTGGGTACTCCACAAAACTCTTGTGTCTTCTGTTTGGTTAAAGAATAAGTTAATCGAAGTGGTAGCGATAAAATCAATTGTAAAAGATGAAATCCGCTGCCAAAGACTTAAAGCAAGAATCTTGCGGATAAAGTGATGAATATTAGGTGTATACGAGATTTATTTCTTTTATTTTCATGACTAAAGTAAGTCTTCCTTGATAGAATTTCGGCAAATAATTCGAGGAAACTCAAATAGATCAAGATTTTACTATTAAATATGTTACTATTACTATTCGTTTGTTTGTACAATCATCAACCCAAATCATGGTTGAACCTCAATTCCTCCAGCATTAGCAACAAAAAGCTTTGAAGAGGGAATCAGGCTTAATATATAAGATAAGGAATGAGGTAGTTTGGAGTTGTCTTCGTCGCTGGAGTTCAATGAGAGGAATGGAAGCACGCAATAACATTACAATGACCTACTAAAAACACTTTTCATAGAGAATGATAAAGAGTGGCAAAGATTGATTCCAGTGCTACTGCTAGTACTAAGCGTCAATCTTGCCTGATAAATGATATCCTATTAACCTATCAGTGTCTTTCATACCATTATAACCATGAACAAGACTGGGACAAATTAAGTTATAGATATAGTTCCTTGTGTCTTGCACCCAAGAAGAAATGAAAACTATTCCAGGTCTCAATACATGGCTGCACGAACCGATTCTCCTTTTAAAAGCTTAAAATGGCATATGATGTATGAATTAAACACAAAACTAAGAGGTATTCGACAGTATTGTAGAGTAATTTCTTCGATTAATTTGAAAAGATTAAGGTATTGTTTTCCAGCTTTATTTAAAACATGCTATATTTTTCATATTAAAATACACCCGTTAGGTTCGACATATTTTCCAAAAAAAAATTCTCAGCTAAGTATTAAAGCTTATTTTTCACTAGTTCGCCCGTTAATTGAGTACTGCTGCGCGGTGTGGAATCCGCACGAGAAGGGTTTGATTTTGGAACTAGAGCGCGTACAACGTAGAGCGGCTCGTTTCGTTAAGGGAGACTACAAGTTCGACAGCAGTGTATCAGATATGATTAAATCCCTCGGCTGGAATTCTCTTGACGATTGAAGACTCGAGTTTAGGCACAGATTGTTCGAGAAATTCCTGAGTAGTGACTTACATGACCAAATACGCGACATAGTGATTCCTGCGCTTAGCGAACGCAATTTTCGAGACTAGACGTCGAAAAAATTTCACGAACTATTACACGAACGGATAGTTATTATTGGTATCTTTTTCCAGAAAGTATTAGACGCGTAAATAGGATGAATAATTAGGGACTTTTGTGTATTAACACCCCCTGCCATACGCCATACGGCGGTTTGCGGGGTATTTATGTAAATGTAAAGGTGTTTTTCCACTGTTCTATTTTGGCCTTTTGCCGATATTCCAATGCAGAAAAAAGGAACAAAACCCTTTTCCATACAATCTCAGAATTACATAAGAATATAGAGATATTGCTGTATTTGGAACTTGAAATTGATAAATTTTACGTAGTACTTTGAGGAGGGAAGAGATAAAAAGCAAAGAGACTAAATGAAAAATCTGTCGCTTTTCTTATATTATAGTTTGTAAAATAGCCGCAAGATTCATTGAACGTGATTTTGTAGAATTTTAAGTTTCTGGCTTGTTGGGTAAAAATCGTATTACTTAGCATACATTAGATTATTCACTATTCCCTGTTTATAAAATTAGTATCAACTTCTCTTAATTATTGAGCTGATTATTATAAATTTTCTCCAACAACGTTTCCTGAACTAAAAGATTAAGGAGTACATAACATTTTTGAAAAGGATTGAGGAAGCGCTGGTTATGGCGAAAGAGAAAATTTTTCAATTATACAAATAAAACGGAAAAATACTTAGTCTTGATCGTTTCTCTGCATAGGTGTGCAACGTGGACCATATGATTCTGAAAGTATTTGAGACGTAGGTATGTTGTTTATTAGAAAAAGTGCCATTGGACAGGAAAAACGATTGTGAATGAGATAATAAAATGATAGAGTGAGGTTTTTATTGGGGATGACGACGAGTGTGATTGAATGTATGATGAAAGGTATGATAAATAAGTGGAGGCGTACAACGTTAAAGGATATAGAGAAATTTGAAGTAGTTAGCATTGAATGAATACAAAAAAGGGGAAATGGAATTCAGAGGGAATTCCTAGACACGTAATCGTAGAGAAAGGTAGAATACTCGTGTGAGTGAGATTCCAATTAGTTATCAAACGTAAAGGTGATACATTCAGGAGAAGGAAGCCCGACGTCCTTCCAATAGCAGAGGAAAATACAGTTTACATACATTCCACAGCAGAGGAAGTAACTTTGACAAAGATAAATCACTATAAATTTCTCCTCAAAATAGCAGAGAGCAACTCACACTGTTCAAAATTCCTGAACCACCAATTTATTCTCAACCCATGAAGCCGTAAAATGTATTAATTGAAACTAGAGAATGAGAAAGGGGAAATTAGATGGAAAATTAGTAGCACCGAGAACGTTAGAACTGTACTGAATCAGTAAACGTATATTTTTTTGCTTCTTTGAAAGAATAGTAACGAATCGGCCCCATTCGTCCCAGTTCCGAACTCTTTAATTACGAATGATTTAAATTCACTTAAAAGCTGTAGCGTTCCCATCCCCTGTAAATTGACTCTTAAATAATTGCACGTCGTAGATACTGGAAATGAAATTGAATCGAAGGCAATACTATTCTATCTTGGCATTCGATTCAGGGCTCTGGTACTTCGATTACGCAAATTTTAATGGACATGGCTTCATTATTATCTAACGGTATTATTCTCTCCTTTAGAAAAATATATTGCTCTGGATTTTATTTGCAATTTAATCAAGTTTTATTGGTAATTCATTGGGAGTGCATTAGCATTGTGCCCATTAGTTGTCCCTTGGAAGAATTTCTGTAACGATTTCTGTAACAAAACCATTTTTGTCACAATCTGTAGCACATGACTGATATTAGTTTACATCTAACGCATAAATGGTTCGTTACTTCGAATTATCGTGAGTTTAAAATTACAATGATTCTTAGGACCGATTTGAATGACTTTTATTGATTAGATTTGTTGTGTCACTTTTCATAAGCATAGCGTTCTCACGAAAAATTTACAGGCTATCACCAATAAATTAATATCCCACGATAACAATAAGCTCAGCAATAAACCTAATCACCGAACTTCCAGCCGGAGTTCCAGAGAAACGATCATTTTGTGATAGTAATAGGGAGTTAAACTTCGTGGTTCCGTACATTGATAAATGTAATATTTGTACCAAGTATTTTTGATTATACTTTTGGAGTTGGATGGAGTAAAATGTACATTTATTATAATATATAAGCAATTGAGGTACGAATGATGCTGAGTAATGACATGAATGTTGATAATAATTAATTGAATACTAAAAGGAATATTTTTTATCGGGTCATTGTGCTGAAATTATGTGAGATACTTAGAGCATTCTGGCACAGCAAAAGAAAGCAGAGGCGAACTGTCTCACTTCTCTACACGTATGCCTCATTCTCCTTTCAGAGCCTATTGTAGACATTTGATAAAGGGTTTGAGGTCCAAACTTTCCTTCTTTGTCGACACTTTAGACCAATTTACAACGCTACATTAAAGAATACGAGTAGAGTCGATAGAGAAGATACGAAAAGTCAATAAAACGTTACTGCCATATCTTCAGATATTCTGAATTATTTTACAATTCAAAGAATACGATAGTCAGATAGATACGAAAAGTCAATAAAACTTTACTGCCATATCTACAGATATTCTGAATTATTTAACAATTCAAAGAATATCTTTGTTTTCTCAAAACCTTAATCAGTATTGATGCATATTTATAACTTCCAATTCCTCTTGAACCCATAAGCCATGCTGTCAAATAAGTGATTAAGAAAAGCTAGTGAAAACACATTTCCGTGAAAGTTAAGGCATTCATTAACGAAAGAAATGAGTCTTTCAGAGAAGCATTCTTCTCCCTGAAGTCATTAAGAATCCTCCGTTGGATCTGTTGCCAGAGGCATACGCCATTCATTTCTGGGAACTGACCTTTTATCTCCCTTAAGCTTATGCCTTCCCCTCATCACCCACCCTCGGTAAAACTTCATCGGTTTCACGGGCTTCCTAC
Source organism: Ladona fulva (assembly GCA_000376725.2). Classification (NCBI taxonomy): domain Eukaryota; kingdom Metazoa; phylum Arthropoda; class Insecta; order Odonata; family Libellulidae; genus Ladona; species Ladona fulva. Next base: position 177,896 of record KZ308237.1, read on the forward strand.
CGTTGCATCCCATGAATTTTACCCGCGCCTCTCATATTTACATGCACTTGTTTTGTTTTCCGCCAATGTTTCTCCGTTCGAACGAGGGAAAGGGAAAAGTCTGCGGAGCGATCCAGGAGTCCCGCAGGGTTTTTACTGCGTTTCGCCCTGGCGGTTAGCCAACCGAAGTGCGGCGCCCCCTCGTACATCTCCGGAATAAAAACAGTTCGATGAAAAAAGAGGACTTCTGTTTTTTGCGTGGGAGATCGAGAAGACGTGCAATGGGATTGCAGTCCGGCGCTTGAATAACGCGAGGACTTCTATCCTTTATGTTTTTCCGCAAGAAGTGGTCCTTTTTACGAGGAAACCCTACAAAAAACGGTGAGAAAGTGGGAATAAAAGGAAGTGGACGAGAATTCGACGTCTTACGTATGGGGATACAGCCGAGTCCTCAATATAAGTACTGTTAGAGATAAGATAAAGCTCCATTCTCGTTTAAGGGCTCGTAGTAAAATCTCATTCATGATATGAGGAGTGAATGGACGAAGGAAAATCGTAGGAGAGTGATTCTTAGGAGGAATGAAAAGTATGCGTCTATAAGCGAAACGCTTATGCATCTCGTCGAAATAAAATTCTGGCGCGATAAAGTTATATACAGGCCTTCATGTCTGCGCAATAAAAGGAAATATGAAATATTTAGAAAACTTTCGTGAATAATACGTGATAAATACAGAGGTAAAGCAATTTTATTGTATTTAGTTACAAGCGATTCCTCCAGGATCCTCTGCACTTTCAAAAGCTGCGATTAAAAATTCCAAAGAGACACTTTGACGAATTCAGCAGCATCAGTTAATTTTATAGAAAGATTTAATTTTATACTAAAGCTTCATGTAATGTTAGAGCAACAGATTCATATTCCAACACAATTAAACAGTAGTTTTGAGTTTCTCGATATCGTCAAGCTGCATTGCCGTAGCTTTTTTCTTAACTTGATATACGATACAAAAAATGACACAACCTTTATAAAAAGATCTATTGGGAGAAACTTTCACGTGACGTCGTAAATTATAATTTTCAATACTAACTATGCTTTTGTTCCCTCTAGAACTTTCATGAGAAATATAACGCAATTCGTCTGAAAGTTTAATTATGGTGCTGCTATAATTGATATTATGGTGATCTTTCCCAAGGCTTTCGAAGTTTTAATCGAGTTTCCTCTCAGAAACTCTCGAATGTTTCTCTCGGATTTTCTTGGATGTTTTCTTTCAATAACTACACTATAATTCAATAGTGCACGATTTGCGCTCACGAATCAGATTCAGAAAATATTATCGTCTTCTATCTAACTTTATTTATCTTCCCGAAATGAGATGAACGGATTAAAACCGCAAATATTTGTCAGGGATCATAAATAAGCTATACTATTATGCAAAATTTGGATGCATTCGTAAGATATCACACCAGTTAGGAAGTCGGAAATTTCTTCCATGTGTGTTCTTGAAATGCATTTCCATAGTAAAGCCGAAATTTGCCCGCAGGAGTTCTAAATCTTGAGTATGAATCAAAGAGAAATTCATCGGAATGCAGAAGGAACATTCAAGTAACCTTCCACTCTGCCAAGCTCCACTTCCCAATCTCCGTTCAACTCCTAATTTACCAATCAATTTGAAAATTCCAATTAGTGGAAGCAATTTATCTTTCATGAGGTCGCCACACTCCGTTTTGTTCTTCCCCTTAAGAAAACGCCTGCTTACCAAAAGACGCCTTGATGCTAAAGTTTCCTAAAATAATAATCAGCCATTTATGGAGAAATTAAAGGGCGTCAAAACAAATTTGAAACCAAGCTCGTGAGTTGGTAACTTATAAGAAAACTGTATAATTTGAGACAACAGCTGAAAGGGGTCCATTCATAATTTTCCGGAGGTTATTTTCTTTCTTCCTCCCAATTTTCCCTTTTTTCTCTGTTTTACCTAAATGTTTTCTTTTGGGTCTTCCATCCGAATCATACGCCCACACTTCATTCGACAAGAAAGGGCGTGGGCGGGATGAATGAAATTTACACCTGCTAATGTGCCTACTCGCCTTCAATATTTTTCAGGAGCAATTCATAATATGTAATAAACTCTTTTAAGCAGATAAAGGAACTTTTCAAGCGAAATAAATTTGAATTTCTGGTTCCATCTTATGTGAAATTCATCCTTTTATGGATGAGAAACTACTGTCTGTAGTCTTTTTCACTATTTAAAGCGACAACGGATCCGTTTCAACCGAATACCTTGCTCCCCCTTATCTATTCACCCTCTTATTTTGCTACATTTCCTCTTCTATAACCCTCGTTTGCATACGTTTCCGTATGATTTTCTCATCTTAACCCCGTAGAGGGTTATAATTAGCTGAAATAAGAAGTGTTTTCATAAAGTATTAAATGGATTATTAGAAGTGTAATTTCTTCATTTCCATTAACTAAATATACATTGAAATGTCTTTTTCGAATAATAATGTATACTCACGCTGAAACTCAGATGACTAATGTAAGGTAAAAATTGAAATTGGCATTCGATACACGGAATATGGTCCAAAATCACCGTCTCTTGATAGATGTAATATTTTTCGTTTGTCTTTCGGTCCAGGCTAAGAAAGGGTGTATGTTTTATCTACTTTTTCCTGTCTCATTGATGACTGACATAATATGAAAGCTACTGACGAATGAATGCTGCTTAATGGCATTGATTTAAGTCTCTTAATATGGAATAATACGAAAATTATTACTCGTTGAGTCATTGCGCTTCACTTACGTGGACTCCCTCCTCCAGTAAGCCTCATTTCGCTCTTCTAATTCTTAGTAGAAAACAATCGTAGGAATGGATCCAACCGGCCTTCGGGCTGCGTAGTTTACAGACGGAAACGGTTATTATTTACCTTACGCAGATACTCTCCCATCCATCATCGAAAATTATCCGGAAAGAGGATAGATGGATACAGTTTAGAAATGTTTCTTTACAATTCGTTTGTTAGAATTGCAAATAGCAATCGTTTATGGTATTCGATATATTAAGAGCACAACTGCTCCTTACTCGCCGATAAAATACCCTTGTGAGATTGTTCACAAAGATAATTGCAGTTAAAGAAAATTGTCATAAATTCCAGATCAGAGCTTTCGAAATAATAAACTGAAAATGATTATATCCAAAATTAATATAAATTGCACGAATATTTTCAAAAATTATTTTACGTGAATTCAGCGAAGGAAAAGATAACAGTAGATGTTTCGGGACAAGCATTTATTTTGTATTCAATGGTTATTAAGAAGAAGAGGAAAAAATTCTCCATTTAAATTGTTTTGTTGTCTTGTTACACAAAACAAATATATAAAAAGAAACGAAATGCGAATTTATTACTACTTATGGTGATATTCGTACCTAAATTCCTTTTCGAAGGTAAATAAAATTCGTAATATTTCTCAATTGTACAAGTTTATAAGCATTAAATGAAAAATATGCTAAAAATACATTATCCAGAGGCCGACAGATACGCTCAAAAGTTCAGAAATATGGAAAAAGAGGAGAAAAATTGTTTGAGTTTCTTGCCACGAATTCTTTTGCCTAAATTACGTCAGACAAATTCAACTCAATGGTGCTCACAACTGTCGGTTATCAATCAGTAATATATCATTAAATGATCCTCACGCACATAAAAGCTGTCAAAATAATTTTACATATTTCTGTCTAACTTCCGAGGACGATGTCCCACATCTTCTGTATTTCAACCTTCTTTCAAAAACAACTTTTTCGAAAGAGTTCATCTCTTTGATGAGTAACGGATAGAAGTTTATCAGACAAAAGTCGGGAGTCAAAATGGAAAGTTTCTCCACAACTCGTTACCTCTCTGGCATCCAATCTTTCCATTTAATTCGCGTCATAGGCAGAGGGAAAATTTTTCTCAAAAGGTATCTCAAAGGTGAAATTTCTCGTCAATCTGTCTGACCGATCAGTTAAAGGGCGGAGGTTAAACAGCCGTGAAAGTACAAGCATGTATCTGAATTATTCGGTAACGTATATGAGACAGAATTAATATCTTCACTGCAACTTGACCTTATGAATTACGTAATTATTTAAAATCGTGTGTCGCAAAAATTGGGGGCCTTAGAATGAGCGTTTACGTAGAAAATGTTTCGAACGCGAAAACGTTATTGTAATGTTTCTGAAGGAAAAAGGCTGTACTAAAATTGCCACAATCCTTTGAAATTCTCATATCAAATTATTCATTATTTCAGTGAAAATATTGTTTGCGGGGTAACATCATCAGCCATTTTCGATCCGACATCGGATGTGGGCCTCTCCCAGTGTTTCTAACTTTTCCCTACTTTGAGCTTCTCGTTGCTATGTTACCCCTTAGTACTTGATGATGTATCTGTTTCATCGGTCCCCAGGTGTTTTTCAATGCCTCTACACATCACTTGCTGTGGAGAGACGTGTCCAGTTGAGAACTACTGGTTGCTCGGTTGTTGTTTCTTCTTACCACGAGATCTGCCCACATCCATTTTATGAACCTTATTTTATCAATGATCTCTTTTACTCCTGCCATCGTCCTCACCCAGATTTTGTCTCTCCTAGTGGTTCCAAGGATAACCGTTCCAAACTTCTTTGTGTAGTCTGAGGTCGCTGGGTTATTGCTGAGTTTAGTACCCAATTTTCGCTTCCATAAGTCGAGACAGGTAAAATGCATCGGTTGAAGACCTTAGAAGTCTTCCTCTTTAGACATTGGTCATAGAGCAAGTCATGCCACTACTCATTTTTCGGGAACGAGGAATATCTTCAATTTTTCTTGCCGAGCAATTTGAAGTGAAATGTAACATGTCGTCAATTATTTTATTTTCAAATGTTTTTACTTGAATTTAGCCGAAATAATTCGAAGGAGGGAGTGAGGTATTCAATCAAATTCATTATTTCCTCTAAAAATAACGTCTGAAACTAAGAGAATGAATACTTGAATGTTATTTTTGCTTTGAAATTCACTAGAGGCGATTGACTCGTTAATAAGCACGGCCCTCCATCCATGTTTACGTCTTAGGACCAGAGAGCAAAGATAGATTATTTTACAGTATATACAAATAGAAAATTGAGCAATCGAAAATGTCTTTCTCAAAACATCTATTAGATTTTAGTTCGATTAGAATGAAATTATTTATAAAAACTCGAATAATTTATGACATCGAATTAACGGGCAAGCCAGAAGCCATTGTCCAGATAAAACTGTATATTTCCATTAAATATCAGTAAGCTTTCAGGTTAAATTTAAAAATCCCACAATGGAAAGCATTTACTGGACACTTTCTCTAATTTATTGAAACAATTATCGAGACAGCCATATCATTTATCACCTTTCCCCACAGCTTCGAGTGATTTTCAACCAATAAAATCAAGATCCTCTCTCGATTTCCTTTTTTCAAAATTCCGAAAGAGACCCAAATAAAACCGTTCTGTAAAGGATTAAATGAAATGAGAACGGCAGGAATATTGTAGGGGTCATAAAAATAAGCGGAATGGACCTTTCTGCGAGAGAAAGGGAATCGTTGTTTGCGTAAAAGCGAGCGTATGGAAAAGATGTAAATGGGTCTAAATTTATAACCAACTATATCATAAATAAGAGAAAATACTGATTTATTACTATATTAAACTTATTTTGCTTGTAATTTCCTAAGTAAATTCATGATCGTGTTCTATTCTAGCCATCCTAAGAAATTGGTAGGTTGTAATGGGTTTTTATGTTAGGCTAGCAATACAGATGTTCTGGGTTCGAATCCAGGCTTGGACGTGATTGTTCATGTACTTCAATTAGCCATATATTGCAAGAGTGATCTCGTTCAACTAATTATTTATTCCACGGAGAGGTGATACTTTTTATTATTCTATATATAAAAGTTCTGCCTTCTGAATATAAAACGATAACTAATATTAGGATAGCTGACGCACTACTCGATCTCCTTAAAAGTTATATGAATATGACGCAGTAGCGCTAAGCCATCTATTTTGGAGAGATGGTTTTAGGTTGGTAGTTCCGTATATCCCAAAATTACCAAAATTAAACTTATTTTCCGAGAAGTCTTCCTTTTTTCTTTTTCATGTTAGTTCAAAATAAAAATACCAGTGTATATTTATTTTTACGGTCTCTATTTATTTATCAAACTTTTTAGCAGCAGATCTATTTATTTATGATTTCTAGCTGGATCAATATGTTTTGAAAGTGAACTTTTCAACTTCTATTATAGTCTTCTTTGGTTAGAATATTCAGCCTAATTGCAGGTAACCCCAAAGGATCAACAAACCACCACGTTTACGAAGTGTAATTTCCGACTTTTAATAAAATAAATGACGGAGAGCTAAGAAAGCGGTAGAAGCCGAAATTTAATCGAACTTTTTGTTGGTTCCTAAATATACCAAAAATATAGATATATCTATGCCCAACAAGGCATTTTCTCCGAGTTGGTTTATTCGGCACTGCTTCGAAGGAAAGTTAAGTTAATGCTCAATTTAAGTTTGCTATGGAGATTAAATATGTGTCCTAATAGTGACAACCTCTGCTTAATTCCAATTCTCACCTTCCAGAACCCAACAAAACTCGTAGGTCACGTAGAATATTATAGAGTTAGTAACAATGAGCTTCGATTTACTTAGCGAATGGAAAGGCAACAGATATCGTCCATGATGAAGTAATACTTTAGTAATGAAAGCAACATATCAATGCCACATTAAATATTATTTTTTGTGATTGAACATCACAGTATATGATTCATTCATAGACAGCATATGTTATCCATGTATCCACACGAAAGGAGACTTAAACAATGTCGTCCTTATCAACGTGGTACTTTCACATCCACTAAATTTCACAATTAAACCGCATATTTTACTAAACTTTTCGTTATTTTGAGCGAGAAATTACATTTTATGATAATAATACGATTTTTTGCGGAATATTATTCATTGAAACTCTATTCTTTTAGATTTGAGATTTTATGTTTGTAAACAATAATAACATTTTGTTAGAGAAAAAAGTAATTTACTAAAACAGTGATAATTCGATCATTCCCCTGAAGAAATTTTAAACTGCCTGAAGAACTGATGACCGTTAAATGTAATAAGAATTTTCCATAACTTGCCCTATAACGCCACTTAATAATTATAATAATATTTATCATAATAACAACAATAATAATAAAACGTCTTTACTGAAGGGCGAGATTGAGACTTCTTAGTCCCTTCTTATATCTAACCGTTTGTCATTGAATAAATAAGAAATACATGAATTTTTGAAGATACAAAAAAGATATACCAAGAAGAGAAAGGAAATGTTATGCGGGTTTTAAGAAAAAAAAAGTCTTAACTTAGGAAAAAATAAAGTCCTGCAGTAAAACGCTCTCGGCAGTAATGCGTTACAGAATGCATAAATCCAACAAATTTAAGTTTAGTCATCCAATTTTGACGAATATTAATCATTATAATCTCACATAAAACATTTCTATTTCATGCATTAAATTATCATCATAACATTTCATGCATTAAATATCATCATAACTTTCTACAAATAAATTCTTTAATGCTAAACATGCAAAGATGTATTGAGTTAATGTGCCCTGGATTGCTATGGGAAGAGAGAAAGTTACTCATCAAAGATTGAGGAAAAGAGCGGCCGACATTAAATCTTCTGATAGAAAAGGAAAAATTGTTCTCGAAGTTTCAAGCAACGTCAGTCACCACGAACACCGAATTTTTTGTGACGCAACCAAACTGTTCGGAAGAAAGATTACGAAGCTGAAATTAGTTAAGGGGGGGCGTGAGAAGGGCGCTCTTTCAGTCCCTCCTTTTTATAGAAAACAAGAAAATGAGGTGGGTGTTAAAGTTTGGTGAGGAAAACGAGAAAAAAAGCTCTTCAGAATGATTCGCTTACTTATTAAGCTTCTTATTTGGGTTCCCTCTGCAATAGAGTTGAGACTGAATATACATGGGTAAGCTTATAAAATAAGATTGGAAAAAAAGTAGGCGGCAATATGGTGTGAAGAGTGAAATTCTAATTTATCGATAAGTGGTTCTTAATATACTCTCTCACTTTCATAAAGAAAGTTATATTTAGATCTTCATTTTCTGTGAACCGTTCCGACGAAATAAAACCATCTGTATTCTTTTCTTTTTATACTAGTGACTTAATATGCCGCATCTTGAATACTAATCTTTACTTGGTGGAAATTCTTCTTTAAGGTACGCAGATTGAGATATTACGTTAATTACAATACTATGTATTGATAATAATAATTTTTTTACCTCAAATCAATAAAAATTGACGAGACTAATACTGATGGTTCTGACGAAAGAAGTGATGACAAATTCGTAAAAGAGAAAAGTCGGGTTTGACAATATAAGCTAAATATAAAGAGAGGAAAACACGAACTTTAATCTTCTTTCCCAGAAATTAACTCTTAATGAGGAGGTAGTATACTTTCACAAAACTCATTCCAGACTCATTTGTCTATTTAGAAAAATTGTTTGCGAAAATGGTTTAGCAAATATTAAGTTATATATAAGGACGTGGTCCTTAACGACTTTCTAAGGAGTGAAAAGAGCAAAACCCTAGGGGGACCTAGGGATTAATGTTTTTGATCGCATAAGCCATATTGAAAAACTTTGTCCTTTCTTTAACCTTTTAACAAAACGTTTTAGGTAAGGGAAATGAAATACGAACAATTTCTTCATGCAAATGTTCCACACTTGATGCAAGTTTTACTTATTATATAACGTACGTTCTGTGTAGTTGAAATGAATTTTATTGAATCCATAATGAAAATCTTTTTAAGCAAGGCTTTTTTCAAGTTGAAATGGGTACTGAAAAGTATGCATTTAAACCATAGAAAAATATGTAATGTTAGTGTTAATTCAAATTCAATATTAACCTAAATAGAGATAGTATTACGTTTCGTATAAAGAAGGTTTATGTATAACGAGATGTGCAGAAAAAACAAGGACTCAGATATCATAGGTAAAACCCACAGAGGGTATTATATTCATCATCGAAATATGTGTAATATATTCAAGTCCGAGAATATTGCAGCTGAGAAAATGTTTGAAATGCTACCATTTGAGGAAATCTTTTCATGACTCACTTCCTTTCAACTATGGTAAAATTTCAAAGCATAATATTTGAAATGAAGATTACCTATATGTAACAAAATTTACAATTATTTTAGCGGCAAATTATACGAAAACTCTTATTAAATTAAAAGAATTTTATCAGACATAATTTAAGGAACCAAACTATTACAAAAATCCGACTTAATGGAGCTTTAATGGGAAATTTTGCTAATCTTTTTAAAATTTGATTGTAGATATTGAGCAAAAAATCCTATAAAAATTTGATGTGGGATGTTGACAACGCAACTATTTTCTCCGAGGTTCCACGAAGTGCAGAAAAGACGTAAAAAATGAAATTGACAAATATTCCCAGAAACAACTAATTAGGTAGCTTTTTCTGATGAAAGAAAATGGTATAGCTCTTTTTTGGAGGAGTCGAAGGAGAAGAAATAAGTGCTAGGAGGAATGAAAATTGTGTAAGAAGGAAAGAATGCTCGGACAGTAATCTCTGGAAATTATTATTGGATCACAAAAGTAAAAACGATTTACTTCCCAACCAATAAACCATTTACTTATTTCGCAAAATAACGAGAATCTTATATCACGTTTATTTATCAGTTTTATTATTTTCTGATTTATTTGTACGAGTTCGAAACTTCGTCTATCTAATTGGAAACTAAGAAACAATTAGGTAAACACATTCCGTATAAATTTTACATAGATTCATTTATTTTACAAAACCCCTAGAAATAAAATGAAAATGTAATTAATTGTTTACTCAAGTTAAAAATAGTATCATTTCGATAAACGCTTTAGTAATTAATATGAATAGTAATAAATAACAGAATAAAAAGAGACCTCGAATTTTAGTTATGGTCTTCTTGAATCTGCCACTGCTTTGAAATTTTCTTATTTCGTGGCTTTGAAAATTTAAAGGAAATCCTATCGATTGGATGAATAGAATTTTAAGGTTTGATCAAATCCTTTAATCCGATTTTATTGTTAATTCAATGAAACGGTAGGAGGAATTCAAAACTTATCTGCGGATGAGAAATGAAATACACGAATTTCGAGTACTTGGTTGACGCATGACCTTCGTGATCGTATTTTCGAATTCTGATGTGATCCAAATGAGGATAAATGAAATGAAATTACGTATCCCAAGGATTTTGAGTACCGAAAAAAGATATGTAATTGAATATAATGAACCGTAGGAGTCGGTCAACAAGATATCTGTCCGATGCCGAAGAACCCCTGCTTCTGATTCCCTGGAGGGAGAAAATAAATTGATTTCTCTCTCCATCCTGATGGGAATCAGGATAAATTCTCTGCCTTCCCTTCTCAGCTCCCTACATTTTTTCTGCCGCAGGGAACTTTTAAGCTCCGTCTTCTGCCAACTAGTTTTCTCTATAAATTTTCATTACTTGCTTTATATTTTGCTGCCATTCCCCTCGGTACAGCCCTCCGGTCTTGAAATTACCTCTTAAAGATATATTAAGCCTCAAAGGCTACTTATCCTCGCAGACTATAATCGGGAAATTTGATATTCTGGTGAAAGTAGCGGAATCTCTCTTCCGAATTCATTTTAATGCCTCCTTTGACGCCATTTTCCAGGAGGCTAATTTTTGGGCGGGTATTATTGGGCCTTTTCACAGGTTTACGATTTTCAGTCTTAGAGATTATTGCATACTGTTTTCGCCCCATTTATACACCGAATTTGCAAAGATCCAGATCATTTTGTTTTCCCTTCTGGACTTCTAAAGTTACGAATCCGTATAACTAACCTATAAATTCTTGACATTCATAGGATTTATTAAACTTGATATTAGCGTTTATCAATGAGCTACATTTTCTTGTTAAATTATTTGATAAGTGAAAATAAAGTCATGCAAAGAAAGCATCTCCGTCAAGATATTTCAATTTGTACATCGTCAAGTTTAACTTTCAATAGTTTTTCAACCCGGTAAAAGATTGTGAATACATATTAATACGTTTTCATTAATTTCCTTTTTTACATAAATGCAGAGGAAGTTAATAAGCTGAATCAATTTAATTTCTATTAAAATCGAAATCGTCACCGAAAGTGATTCATAGTGTAGTTGAAAAGAATAGGGATCTCTCTCCGGGTAACTGGATTCCTCTCAGTATTTTGACGAATATAATCAGTGCCGGATTTCAATTACATAATCTTCCAAAGGCTTTCAAATAATTTCATTCATTTATAATTTTAATAATCATTCATTCCCCTATAGTAGCTGAAGTAGCACTTTCTCTGTGGAAAAATCATCTTTCATTCCTTTAAGTGTAAATATAAAAACGGCAAGTAATTTAAAAATATAAGAATAAAAACATTCCAAAGCTCTTATTTTTTCTTTCTTCTTTTATATTACTCTCACTAATATTCACATAATAATATTAACTGATATAATGATCATAAGGAAAAGGGCTTGAAGTGACTTTGCATATAAAGGCGTGCACCTAGGAAAATTCTTCGAGAGAAACTGATATTAAAATGTCTGGCGGGACTGGAACTCAAACTCGGGTCTCCAAATTTCCGCTTGGTTGCTCTATCCATTGAGCTTCAGGCTAGAAAAGGTAATAAAACAAATATGATCATTCCAGAAGCAAGAACAACACCTCATAACGCCAAGACACGAATTATTTGAGCGTAATAACTCACGAGTCCTTAAGAGTATTTTCACGTTTAAGTAGTTCATACGTATTAAGAATAGAAAGGAGCCCGAGAGAATTCAGTTCGATATTTTTTGTTTCGAACCCTTCTAAAATATGAACTGCTGCAGGAGCTCAAGAAGGAGGTATAGGTATTTTTGCCGTATTCCTTTCTTTGTGAGGCTTTCTCAGACGGATCCGAAAGCTAGACCGCGTAGACATTCTTGAAAGAAGGCCAAAGTGAACGATAACTTGCTTTGTGGCAGCCACTCGAGGAAAGGAGAGATTCAAAGCATAGGGGAGCGAAGAGGTCTTATCTGTGCCGTTATGACGTCTCAGGAGGCAATACAGAGCTTACAGAGAAGCAATCGGCTGATTCTAAGGCGTAGAGTAGGAATGGCGAAGGAAATTATGTCGATAGAAAAATATGACAATAGGGCTAATTCAAAATGCAGATTTCAGTGACAAAATGCATCATAATGAAGTTAGACAGTGGGCACATGATTAAATGCTTTTATTTTCTTAAAAGCGTTCACATAATATGTGAATGTTAAATACGTTAACGAATTTAACAACATATTTTATTAAATTTGCAGAGAATTTAACAATACATTTTTTAGCTCGCAAATTACCTATCGCGAGAAAAAGGGATTCTCTTAANATAAAGCAGAATCCTCCCTAAGAAGTATGGAATAAACGCGAAACAACCTTGGACAGTCTCCAAACAATTTTCATCCTTCTGCATTGCTTCCGTAGGATGTGAATGTTAAATACGTTAACGAATTTAACAACATATTTTATTAAATTTGCAGAGAATTTAACAATACATTTTTTAGCTCGCAAATTACCTATCGCGAGAAAAAGGGATTCTCTTAAAATTCAGCTGTTATTAAAATTTTACTAAATAGGGTGTATCATTTAACATTTTCTAACATGTAATCATTATCATTTAATATTTCCTTTGCGGAAAACTTTCTTTGTGATTGTTCGTTTGCTTTATCTAAATTATTTCTCAAACAGATCAAACTAGGTAGAGCGAGAATAAAATAACGGAAAAATAGCCAATGAAATTCCTTGGTAATATTTATTCGTTCTTTCTTTTTCGTAACATCGTTTCATTCTCCTCGTGAAAGGAGGGCTAATGAATTTTGTTTTTCGGATGGAGTATTTTCTCCCATTTTTCCGAGGACAGAAATATACAGGGAGATAATGGAATAATAAAATGGACAGGAAAGAAATTACTCGATTACTCCGAGAGAGAGAGAGGGGGAGGGGAGAAAAATAAGCCTCAGATCCAGTTCATTCGGAATGTAAAACTAGTACCAACTCGCAGCTGGCATTTTCCTACGCCAAAATTTTTTGCAGATTAGCATTCTTGAGTATGGAAAGAATTCTTTTCGACGGTTGATTCCAGCATGGCGAAGAAGATGAGATAGTAAGACAAGAGATGTGGAATGCTGTGGGTGGGGGCCGATGGAAATTTTGAGGCTGAAGAGGCGTTTTTTTTCTGTCGATTGGAAGGAGCCTGGATTTGAAGAGGTTGCTACGGAGATGCGAGACGATAGAATGACAGGACCCGGATGACCTAAGAAGAAGGAGTTAAGGAGGAGAAGGTTGTGTGAATTTTCATCCCCTTTCCCTTTTGTCCTTTAGCCACTGAGCCCTTGTCCTTGAAGGTTCTCCTAGAAGTGAGAAGGGAATTGACAAGAGGATGAGAAAGACACGACGTTACGAAGATAATTCCAACGAACTATCTCCTTTAGGTCCAGTTACAAATTACAAACGCTATTATCATAAATACTACTCCGTAAAGGGTAACAAATGTACTACAACAACTTCTTGGGAACCGCTCAATTCATAACATTTACTTAAATTGTAGTCACACATCATTAATACCTTCTTACATATAACCACCGCAGATAAGAAACAAGGACTACAATCGGTAACACATTCTGATGTGAAACCCTATCAATGTATAAATGCAGCAACAGATACTTCAGAGTTATGACAGATTAAATTTGTAGAGATAGAATCTAATGAATAATATTTATCGGTAATTACAACGTACTGTAAAACTTTCTTCACTTATCGCCTCGTCTTTTAGATAAATAATAAGATTCAATTCTAGAGGTTGTCTAATTCTATATTATTAACACGCAAATTAAATTTAATTTGACACAATCTAATTTAATCTGTAGTTGTCGATGACTTTGATAAATGGTGAAATACCTTTGATAAATGTTACAAATCATCTATTACTGTATTAGTTGTTTTTATTATTTTATGGTTATACCAATTTTTTTAGACTAATGTTTGGTTGTCTGTGATAAAACGACGTAACTACTTGTAAATTTTCTAAAATCTGAAATTGTACTTAAACTTATACGAGAACATCAGTTTCCTATCTATTTTCATCGTGTTCATTTATATTTCGTTTCTTTTGAATTAATTATTACCCTTCTATTTTTGATAAAAAATCCATATCGTTATATTCTATTAAAATGTCATGCTTTTTTCCCCTCCCCTTGAATTTATGATAGAATATGAGTAGCTGTTTAGGTTTTTAACACCTCCTGCAAGGTATTGAAGGTGTTTTTTCTGCAGTATTTTTGTTTCAAATTGCAACAAATTCACTTGCTTATTTAATTCACATATTTGCTTCTATATATAGTCTTAATTTCCAAAAGCTTTCTTATATTTTTAGTTCTTAAAATGATGGTTGATATGATGGATGAGAAATAAGTTTTGATATCGCCATAAAAAAGAATATTATTTTTATTAATGTAGATGACTTTTCTGAAATATTATTAAATAAGCTTAGTATAGAGGAAAATATCCGTAGTTATATAAGAAACGTGATAAAGGTGTAGAATTTTACGGGATAAAATAAATTACACTAGGTCAAATAAATTAAAAATCGAAAGAGACTCAATGGATCAAGTGAGATCGTTGCTTCTATTAACCTCATCCGTGTAAAATTAGCAGTAGTAAATATGAAATCCGCGAAGAAGTCAGTGAAAATTACCGCAACCATTAATTACATTATAATTAATCCATTACATAGTAGGGGTTTCATTTTACTTTCTAGAGAATAGTTGAGATGAGACACGTATTATACGTAAATATAGAGGATAAAAATTGAAATATTACCAATGTTTCCCACGTTTTGTTTTCGGTATATATTGGGTACTACCATAAATTTTAAACATTTCTAGTTAAAGTCTTTCCTATATAAACGGTAAATTAAGAATACCATTAATGGGAATATATGATCTCTTTTAGTCTATTAGATTCTATCCCTATTTACTTTCACACGGGGCACTCTTATGAATGAGGATGATAAATATTGAACAGTTAATATTCAGTCCCCTGTTTTATGTAACTTAACTAAACTCTTGCAATTTATGGGAGTTTTATTCAAGTGTTATTTGGGATGGCCAACATAAAGCAGAATCCTCCCTAAGAAGTATGGAATAAACGCGAAACAACCTTGGACAGTCTCCAAACAATTTTCATCCTTCTGCATTGCTTCCGTAGGAGCCAAATCATCCCGAAGTTGAAACAGTTTCCGGCGCCAAGAATCTCGGATGCGAGGCCCAGGGATGCAGTAATGGTATGACTTCTCCAAACATCGGCGGTAACTACTTCTGTGCTAACAATCACAGTATCGGGTACATATTGATAAAAAAAATTTATTTCGCTACTAGAGAGATTTTTTTATTTATTAGAATGAGAGCTATACAGGAAAACTATTCTGTGGATACATATTTCGATTAACGAAGAACGTACTCATCCATTAGCGTGGGATAAATCTTCTCGAGGTCCTTTCAAACCCCAGTGGTTGATTTATCGAACAGCTGGCTTGACATCGATCTTAATAATTTATTTAAATAATGTAATTCTAGGCTATATGGCACCTTTTAGAATCAAACTAATGCTTCCAGATTCATGTCTTAATCAATATAAAATTAAAAATTACAGTTTCTAAGTTGTAATAAAACAGTGAACTTCATTACATCCGAAATTCTATTAAAATATACATAGAATATTGAAATTATAAAAAGAACTTCAAATGTAGTTTATTCCATATTACTAAGCATTATTGTACTGAGGATAGTATTACTAATTATTCATATCATAGGATCATAAGCTGAAATAGATTTGCATTAATCTGTTTTTAACTCATGCAGTACTTTAAAAGCATTTTCAGATTAAGGTCTCCTACCCTTCCATTTTATTATTTGCTTTAGGGCAAAGAGATTCACAGTGTTTTCAATTAGCATTTAAAATAAGTAATAAAATACGTTGTAAAATGCATACCCATAGGAGTCTGAAGAGAGCGAGAACATTTCTGAAATAATTCTGTGACTTTTCCTGAGAACCTGTTCATATTACTATTGCACACATGTTGCGATTTCTATCGCACACATGTTGCGGAAAAAACTTTAATAATAGTCGAGCATTTGATATATCTAACTCAGAGGCAAACCCATAAAGATATGGAACGGAAAAATTATCCTCCGAATAGAAAATGTAGAAGAGGGAGAAATTGATTTAACGATATTAGATAAATATATCCTGGGCAAATAGAGGGAATTATGGAGAGGGTACGTACCATTCCATCAACTCCTTGCATGTTTTTTTGATCATGAATGATACTTGGAAAACATCAAAATTAAAAGTTTTATATACTAGTCATTTGATCGCTCCAATTGCCGATACCTTAAATATATTCTCGGAAGAGATCGTTAAATAACTGGATTATATGTTTTTTGTTAAGTATTGTAGTTTAAGTAAAATATTATTTAAATTTAGCATTCATTTGGCTAAGAGAAAGAAATCCGAAATAATTAAGTAAAGAAAGTGCTTTAAATTTCCATTCTTCTTCCAAATTCTACTTTGGAAATAGAAAACTTCGCGAAGCATTGTATGAACTTGTTTATTTTTCAGCTTATGTAGGCTTTCAAAGAAAAGAAAACAAAAAGTACAAAAGGATAAATTTTTATTATTACATTACAAATAACATTGATTATGGATAATAAATTTGAATAAGGTTTTCACAAATTTCGAGTAAAATGAATGATCTCCGCTATTACCTTTAAAGTAAACATTAGGAATCTTTGAATATCAAATGAGTATCCACGCGGCTTACTGCTCGAGATGCTCTGTGTTTGGATGCACAAGGTATTCAACATATTTCACATCTTTTTTAGGAATGCGACCACTTACGAATTTAGGAATATTCTTTGCGTCTTAGATGTCCCATAAAATTCCGTGTACCACTCAGACGTACGACACTGTCGCTTTCGTTTATCTCTTTTTGCCCACACAGCCTCTCTTCTAAAGCTCTCAGAAGGCTGGAAAATGGGAGGAAAATAGCTCCCTTTTTGCTTCGAGTCTCTATCCTAGCCGAGGTTATCTCTGGAGAAGCGTGTTCCTTTGAATGAAGGAAAAAAAGAGATTTTGAGGATATATGACGAAGCGTGCCGCGTTCAGACGGCGGCGGAAAGTGGTTACAAAGGCGGCTAGAAAGGGAATATGGAGAGCGTTTTCCAGAGAAAAGAGTGGGCATTGCTTCGCTCTTACGTCCTTGATTCTTGTATGCGTGGAGCACTTTTCTTGTGCTACCTACGTAGATGGAGGCGTGGAGGTCAGAACTTACGAAAGACAGAGGGATCCATTTTTTCCTTCACAAACACACACGTACGTAAACTGAACTGCGAAGGTTTTCTTTTCCGTAAGGAAATCATGGCATGAAAAGGTAAATTTTGATGACGGAAATTTCCATTAAAGCGAAGATTACACCATATTTATGATAACCTTGGAAAATAAAATTTAGAGAATCAGGCGATTACAAAAATGGCTCACCTACAAAGCTTAAGAAAATGAAAAAGAAGTTTGCTGGATCATAAATGGAATTTCAATGCTATGAAAATATTTGCTTCCTAGTGTTCAAATAGAAAGTATTGTTTACCCAAAATAACGAAAGTTATCAGTCACTGCATGCTACACGAACTTTTAGGCGGTTATGTTTCAGAATGTAAAAATCATAAGATTATTAAATTTGATGAATAAATTTCCAGTATATGTAGTATCTGAAATAAAGGTTGGGTTTAATATCCAAAACATTTTAAAAGGGATTTTTAGTTTATCCGACGTAAGATAAAAAGATAGTTGCAATATTTTGCGCATTTGAGGCAGAATTTTTCCAATTTATAGCACTTACAAAATGGTTTATGTACACGGGAAAAATGACGAATCCGCAATTTTAATACCACACCTTCCTTTGATATCTGCCTTTTTCAGAAACGATCCAAGAGCCGTTATGCCGGCGGTTGGCGTCTTTCCCTCCGAGACCGAAACAGAAAGCAAAGGGAAGGAAACGGATTAACCGTAGCTGATCTTTGGAGTGGTTTTAAATCTCTAATTTCTTAACACCCGTCTTCCAATTTATTTCTCTATAGCCTAAGTATATCTTAGACTTACTACTATAAGTAGATATAGTCGTCGCAGAAGAAATATAACAAAAGTTCTGTGCAATAAAATTTATAGGGAAATGTCTTGTGAATTTTTTATATGAATGTTACTTCTTTAGTAATCTGTATAATCCAACATTTCTTGATTTTGATTTTTCTGTTTAACTTACTGTATCATACTTAAGTCTATTAATATACAGTTTTTTTGCGAATATATGACTCTCTTTGGGTATGCTAAACTCCGAGAATCCCCATGGTCTCAGAGACACATCAAAAGCCTCAACAGCCCCCTGAAAACTTAAGATATCCATCGTGAAGATGGACAGGGTTATAGAGGCTCTTTAAAGCTACTTTAAAGACATTTCTTCAATTCAGAAACTCTTTCTTATTCTTGAAGATAAACCCTTTCTTAATCGCTTCCTAATACAGACACCTAAGATTATAACTGTGTTACATGGACATTTTACGATAAGATAAAACGGAAAGTATTAGTCTTTTTTAAGAGGAACGTTTGGAGTGATTGCTCGTTTGGTGAAGCCAGCGCGACAATCAACCAAAATTTGTCAGCATATTAACACAACTTGATTGTTTCTTATTTTTGTATCAGTTTATCGAGCTATCTCCTAAAACGTAAAGCTGCCGATAACCTCTTTCACTTACCGTTCAAATAATATGGCTCCCGGATAGCCAAGCGAGCAACGCTTTTGAATTCGGTTCCGGGTTCGATTCCTGGTTATTTACTTTCACACGGGGCACTCTTATGAATGAGGATGATAAATATTGAACAGTTAATATTCAGTCCCCTGTTATATGTAACTTAACTAAACTCTTGCAATTTATGGGAGTTTTATTCAAGTGTTATTTGGGATGGCCAACATAAAGCAGAATCCTCCCTAAGAAGTATGGAATAAACGCGAAACAACCTTGGACAGTCTCCAAACAATTTTCATCCTTCTGCATTGCTTCCGTAGGAGCCAAATCATCCCGAAGTTGAAACAGTTTCCGGCGCCAAGAATCTCGGATGCGAGGCCCAGGGATGCAGTAATGGTATGACTTCTCCAAACATCGGCGGTAACTACTTCTGTGCTAACAATCACAGTATCGGGTACATATTGATAAAAAAAATTTATTTCGCTACTAGAGAGATTTTTTTATTTATTAGAATGAGAGCTATACAGGAAAACTATTCTGTGGATACATATTTCGATTAACGAAGAACGTACTCATCCATTAGCGTGGGATAAATCTTCTCGAGGTCCTTTCAAACCCCAGTGGTTGGTTTATTGAGCAGCTGGCTTGAATAAACATTGCTATCTTAACATCGATCTTAATAATTTATTTAAATAATGTAATTCTAGGCTATATGGCACCTTTTAGAATCAAACTAATGCTTCCAGATTCATGTCTTAATCAATATAAAATTAAAAATCACAGTTTCTAAGTTGTAATAAAACAGTGAACTTCATTACATCCGAAATTCTATTAAAATATACATAGAATATTGANTTACATTACAAATAACATTGATTATGGATAATAAATTTGAATAAGGTTTTCACAAATTTCGAGTAAAATGAATGATCTCCGCTATTACCTTTAAAGTAAACATTAGGAATCTTTGAATATCAAATGAGTATCCACGCGGCTTACTGCTCGAGATGCTCTGTGTTTGGATGCACAAGGTATTCAACATATTTCACATCTTTTTTAGGAATGCGACCACTTACGAATTTAGGAATATTCTTTGCGTCTTAGATGTCCCATAAAATTCCGTGTACCACTCAGACGTACGACACTGTCGCTTTCGTTTATCTCTTTTTGCCCACACAGCCTCTCTTCTAAAGCTCTCAGAAGGCTGGAAAATGGGAGGAAAATAGCTCCCTTTTTGCTTCGAGTCTCTATCCTAGCCGAGGTTATCTCTGGAGAAGCGTGTTCCTTTGAATGAAGGAAAAAAGGAGATTTTGAGGATATATGACGAAGCGTGCCGCGTTCAGACGGCGGCGGAAAGTGGTTACAAAGACGGCTAGAAAGGGAATATGGAGAGCGTTTTCCAGAGGAAGAGTGGGCATTGCTTCGCTCTTACGTCCTTGATTCTTGTATGCGTGGAGCACTTTTCTTGTGCTACCTACGTAGATGGAGGCGTGGAGGTCAGAACTTACGAAAGACAGAGGGATCCATTTTTTCCTTCACAAACACACACGTACGTAAACTGAACTGCGAAGGTTTTCTTTTCCGTAAGGAAATCATGGCATGAAAAGGTAAATTTTGATGACGGAAATTTCCATTAAAGCGAAGATTACACCATATTTATGATAACCTTGGAAAATAAAATTTAGAGAATCAGGCGATTACAAAAATGGCTCACCTACAAAGCTTAAGAAAATGAAAAAGAAGTTTGCTGGATCATAAATGGAATTTCAATGCTATGAAAATATTTGCTTCCTAGTGTTCAAATAGAAAGTATTGTTTACCCAAAATAACGAAAGTTATCAGTCACTGCATGCTACACGAAATTTTAGGCGGTTATGTTTCAGAATGTAAAAATCATAAGATTATTAAATTTGATGAATAAATTTCCAGTATATGTAGTATCTGAAATAAAGGTTGGGTTTAATATCCAAAACATTTTAAAAGGGATTTTTAGTTTATCCGACGTAAGATAAAAAGATAGTTGCAATATTTTGCGCATTTGAGGCAGAATTTTTCCAATTTATAGCACTTACAAAATGGTTTATGTACACGGGAGAAATGACGAATCCGCAATTTTAATTCCACTCCTTCCTTTGATATCTGCCTTTTTCAGAAACTATCTAAGAGCCGTTATGCCGGCGGTTGGCGTCTTTCCCTCCGAGACCGAAACAGAAAGCAAAGGGAAGGAAACGGATTAACCGTAGCTGATCTTTGGAGTGGTTTTAAATCTCTAATTTGTTAACACCCGTCTTCCAATTTATTTCTCTATAGCCTAAGTATATCTTAGACTTACTACTATAAGTAGATATAGTCGTCGCAGAAGAAATATAACAAAAGTTCTGTGCAATCAAATTTATAGGGAAATGTCTTGTGAATTTTTTATATGAATGTTACTTCTTTAGTAATCTGTATAATCCAACATTTCTTGATTTTGATTTTTCTGTTTAACTTACTGTATCATACTTAAGTCTATTAATATACAGTTTTTTTGCGAATATATGACTCTCTTTGGGTATGCTAAACTCCGAGAATCCCCATGGTCTCAGAGACACATCAAAAGCCTCAACAGCCCCCTGAAAACTTAAGATATCCATCGTGAAGATGGACAGGGTTATAGAGGCTCTTTAAAGCTACTTTAAAGACATTTCTTCAATTCAGAAACTCTTTCTTATTCTTGAAGATAAACCCTTTCTTAATCGCTTCCTAATACAGACACCTAAGATTATAACTGTGTTACATGGACATTTTACGATAAGATAAAACGGAAAGTATTAGTCTTTTTTAAGAGGAACGTTTGGAGTGATTGCTCGTTTGGTGAAGCCAGCGCGACAATCAACCAAAATTTGTCAGCATATTAACACAACTTGATTGTTTCTTATTTTTGTATCAGTTTATCGAGCTATCTCCTAAAACGTAAAGCTGCCGATAACCTCTTTCACTTACCGTTCAAATAATATGGCTCCCGGATAGCCAAGCGAGCAACGCTTTTGAATTCGGTTCCGGGTTCGATTCCTGGTGGGGGAATACGCACGAAGTTACCTCAGCAGTCGAAGCACCTTTAACAATACAACATTGAAAGTATTTCCTGAGAGGTTTAACAACAGTCGATGCTTCATATCCATGCATATTTCAATACAACGTGTATATTCTTACCAGAGCGTTACGTGTGTTTCAGCAGAAAAAAACTTCAATCCAGTCGTTGAAGATCCAATCAAAGTACATTCACAGGGTCTTATCTGCACAAATATTTCACGTCCTCTTAGCACCAGTTGTAACAAGAGGTCGTAAAATGTTTCTAGTGAAAATGTCCATTAAGGAAGCTATGCACGTTAGAAGAACAATCAAAGCATAGGATCTCTTGCAGAAAGAAGACTTTTATGAGATAGTTTACGCAATCGGGTGAATGCAGTGAATTCGAATGAAGTTGTTTTCATGGAATCCTCCTCGTGTGCCTGCAATCAGTTGAGAAAAGAAATGCATCAGCTTCGTGTTGTCACAGAGGAATAAAGTTTCTGAACCCTACTAATATTTGTCCAATTTTAATTTCATCGCACCATTGAATTATCATTAAACAAGAAATGTGGTACTGTCTCAAACAATAAAGTAAAGTCTATAGTAAACCCTACGGAGTTAATGTGAGACTATATAAAGAATTTTATTTCATACTATAAGATGTACCTGACCATGTTTTTTAATGTTATTCATTTTAAGGAATAACAACTTGACGCTTCAACGTTTGCTATCTAAACAAAAGTTTACAAAGCCTAATGATTACCAAAATAGCAATCACTGACATGACAAAGTATTTTCCCGTGGTCACCGTTGGCCGAAGTACGGCCTAGAACGATTGAATTTAATCACTAACATCTTTATACCAACCACATAACAATTACTGAAATATTATTTTTATTTTGATATATTTGTAGTGGTATTGTTAAAAGTGTCTCGACAGGTTAGGTAATTTCGTACGTAGGCCCCTACCGAGAATCGAACCCGGGACCGCTTTCACCGAAGTCGAACTCGTTGCCCGCTTGGATATCCTGGAGCTCAATATTTTAAGATGTTTGTCTCGTCATTAAATTCTTTCAGGTGTACGATATGCATTCTTGAATTTTTTCTTTATCTCAAAAGTCACCACTACCAACATTAAATTGAACAGGGGCCCCCAACCCGCGACCTACGACCCGTATGCTGCCTTATAAACAATTATCAGGTAATAGGTATAACAGGTATAAACAACATCAGGTTAACTAGGTATCACCTTCTAGCTATCAGGGTATCTAATGTATAAATGCTGGTAACTTTCTTAAAATATTAGCCATTTTCATTTAGTTTCAGTTGTTGGGATTGGAAATTTACCAATTATTTTAAATTTACCAAATAAAATAATGTTATTTTAAAAAGAAATATTATTATGAATTAATAAATAAAGATACAATAATTTATCATTGAATATTATACGAATGAACTTGAATAGGTTAACTGTGGCTCGTTTTATATCTCAAAAATCTGATTCGGCCCACTTGATATATAATCATGGGGACTCCTAATATACCATTTTCAAACGACAACATCGCTTTAATTCAAGAGCATGAATTAGTAAAACCAATTGAAATATTTATTTAAGTTCACCGAAACACGCATTTTATATTAAAGGGTCTTCAACATCTTCAGCACCATTTCGTAGAGGGATTTAGATTTTTATCTTTTTACACATCATTATTAAAGGCATTTATATTTAAGAAAAGAAATTTTTTGTATTGTTTAAAGCCTTAAATACAATTTTATAAAGTCAGAACTTAAAATTTAAAGTTCAGAACCCAATTATGATCTATATATTTTTTCACTTTGGAAGTCTTATTACCTCTTTTAACTTTAAATTCACATTTCACGGATATTTTACTCGAAGGAGGAAAAGCAATATAATATTTTAGCATATAAATTGAAAATACGTTTTTATTTAAGTAATATTTAGATTCATTCCTTCTCGATACGCTGTGATGTTATATTATCAGAATCCACTCCAAAACATTTCTCTAGAAAATTAGCGGCGCAGATAGTGCAATCTTCCCTCTTTCTAATGAGACTTTTCTCCTTCCGTCCACAACAGTTACGAAGTTTCGACTAAACAATCTGCACCAGGGATTGAAAGTCCCATTAACATGGCCGTTATTCAGCATCCGACGTTTAAAATAAGTTCTTAACTGATTGTCAGTCTCTATCATACGTTGCCCGCGTCCATCGAGGACCGTGCAGTAAAGCTATCAATGGACGACGCTTATAACAGAGCATCGCTACCTTCCCAATTACGATCGGAGAATAACTCTCATTGGCGGAGGAATTCACTGCAAATGACGGTAAAAAAAAATAAAGAACTGTGGGATGGTGAGGGTGAATATTTTTGGGAATCCTAAATCATCGAAGCTTTCAGCCGTGATTGGAAAACGTTGCGCTTACGAGAGTCGAAAAAAAGCGATACAGCCCCCTGCCTTCCGACCTTAACCCTATTTCGGCCTCCGACCCGTTATTCCTACCTCTCCCATCCATTATTTATCCGCTTTTTCCCCGTTCCATCTTCCCTTCCGTTCCCCGTGTGGTTAACGCCCCTCCAAACTGTCCCCTCGCATACAGTACCATGTGTGAAAGCGAAGTCCCAAACCATTTACAGCTTCCGCAAAAAATCCCCTTCATTCCTAATTCTCTCCGTGCAATCTATTCTCGCTCTTTTCTGCTGCGAAGGACGGAGCGTTTTGAGATATGCCAGGCGCCATGCAAAAACTGCGCGGCCAACGTGAGTAACGCCGCTTTTCGGCTAAGGGAAGGGATGGGAAAAAATAACTCCATTTCCTTCTCGGACCAATGCCTATAATAACCACCGTCTCGTCTCATAACTCCCATTCTGAAGATGGGATGGAAAAAAATGCGCGTTGACGTTTCCGGATGTGACGCGGGGAAGCGCGCCCCGTATCCCGGAAGGACGGCGCCGAAATGCTCTCCTGCCGTCAACTTGTCCCGAGAAATAATCACGTCTTTTCGGCCGACGTTTTCTCCTTTCGGTGGCGGAAATGAACTCAAGGGTGTGTTTTTTGGCGCTGAGTGCGCGCGGTTTTGCTGGTACACCGCGTTGCTCCTTTCCAACGAATAACCATTAAGGATCGCGACTCTGTTTAATAGCTGTAATAATCTCTCTAAGGAGATATCAAGCAAATTTTACTAAATAAACAGTGAATTAGTAAGTGGTAAGGAAATTATCTCCCTGATATACACTAACTCTCACAGTAGCTACTTTAAGAAAACACAAACACAACACTGTCTTGACCAAGATTTGAACCTCACTTTTGCAAAGTCAGCACGCCAAGGCAAAATATCAAAACCACGACCAGTTTCACCAAACGGCTGTTTTATTAAGCAGAAGACCCTGTTTTACTGTTCTTATACGGTCTATAGGTATTGGATACAGAGTTGCGCTAAATTTTTATTTATTATATTCATATCTTTATATTGAGAGTCGAACAGTGCACGGCGGACAGATGATTCAAAAGCAAACAGCCTTTAATTTCTTGTACATTATCCTTATAGTATCCTTGAAACTTGAATTCTTATTTTTCTTCTCCTTAATTATTAGTACATCCTATTATATAACAAAGTGTGTCATCCCACGCTCTTTTGCTACCTTTTCTAAAACGACCCAGTTCTCTTTTTGCATCCACTTTGCTTTTTTCTGCCATTTTTTTCAGCCCTGTTTCCTCCATTCGAAAAAGAATTGTGTATATTTACATATATACCACGCTATCCTCCACGTGGCGTGTTTCTGGGGACGCATTAACTCCAACATCACTTTACAGCTCTATAGTCTATTAGCTTCTCTAATGCTCTTCACAAAAATACGATCAGAAGTTATTATACGTCTCGGCGATTTATTTATAGCATAATAGTAAAACGCTGAATAGTAAAGCTTTATCAATTTTTAGACCACGTTTGCTACTCACATTTCAAAGTCACCTACGTCGATGAATTCAAATTTGACGACTATTTCAAATAGATTCCATCGGTAATCCGATATCCCCACCTCAGGCGAATTCTATTCGGGGGAGTTTATCATAGCCGAAATGGGAAACGATGTGGAAATGGAAACGGTAACGAGTTAATTTACCCTGGACAAAGAAATCATTTAAATCAATTTAAGATGTACAAACTTGATGTATAAATTCTTTTTGGAGATACTGTGAAATAAACAATATGTCCAAATGTCTACAAATTTTAATGATGGATGATGAAATTATATTTTAAGAACTCTGCCTGAAATACTTAAGCGAGCAGATTGAGCCGTATTTCAAATTAAATTTCACGAAGGCAACCGTCACTCAGTTGCATATCTACATTACGAGGATTTATGAATAAGTTTCAGCAGTTTTACGACATCTAAAAACATCTCGGCTTGAAGATGGCTATTAATAGCTGAAGCTAATCGCCGATGGAGCTTGTCCATTGTTGATACGTAAGTTAAAGTTATAAATCTCTTTGTTGTTTTAACACATATCCCCCCTATCTTTCAGTTTTGTTAAATAACTCCTCGTATATCTATACATTAGGTAACTGAAGGTATATTCACTGAAAGTTATTTTTTGTGGTCAGGTAAAAGTCTGAATTTTCATGTTACTTCATTTTTCTCGGGTTTTACGTTAGCAGTTTAAGTATTGTGAACGGTTGAATAGAATCCAAATATTCGGAAAGGTAACGAGGAATAAAGGAGGAAATTCATGAATGCATTCATACACCCCCTTATTCATATCACGACGCGAAGGCGTCTACGCTTTACTTTTACTAAACTTGACCTACTCAAGAGACGCTGTCGAGGGAATGGACGCTGAACAGGGGTACCGGTATTTGCGGTTCTCCGATATTCTTCTCCTAACCTACGCCAAGGAAAGCTTTCATCTGCTTTGTTTATTCTTCGCTTTTCTTCCCTTTTGTATGAAAATAATTTGAGTTTTCAAACTATTCTCTTGCATATTATGTTTAATCATTTTAATGCTTATATCTGCTTCGCAAATATCATCTGAAAGAGTATATATAATACCCAATAGAGGAGAGAATGCGAAAATAGAAAGAGTACGCAATTTTATATAAAAAATGTAAAAGAATAAATAATAAGTTATTCTCAAAATCGAATTACTGAGTAAGTTAAGTAGAAAATATGATGGAGGGTGGTTACAGTAATTTATTCGATGGATAAAAATGTACGCATAGTAGAAAATATTAATTTATAAGATATAATTACATTTGGGTCTTTATATTATCTCATTACAGAAAACCCTAGTATAAGAATTACTATTCATTTGGGGTTATTCTTACCCCTACTGAGATGTACGTAAAGTGGAATGAAATTCTAAGTAGATGTAAAGCGAAATCCCTGCAGTCAATTAGTAATGACCATGATGCAAATTCTCAGAGTACTCTTTTAAATCTTCTATAATTAATTACCTGTAAATATCCTTTCAGAAAAGCTAAGTTTGGCAATATTTTTTTTCAGGTAAGCTCACAGTCTTAAGAAACATTTATTGGCTCTGACTCACATTTCTACAACTAAGGAATTCATTCTCCCAAGTCATTGAGCTTCCAGGGTAAAACACCGTAGGCATAGAATAGATCAATACAGAGGTAATAGGAATAAAATAAATGTCAAAATAAAATTATTTCGAATAGTTGCAATGGTAGAGAGCGGGATCAGGTTGACGAACATCTTGAAAAATAGTAAAAATTTGAAGAAGCGAAGTTCGTCGTTATGGATAAATACATAAAATTCTGAGCATTTGTAAAGTAACTTTAATATAATATTTGTTTATTCTCAGGTATTTTAATATGCTAAAGGTACATGGTCTCTGTTTGTGTNTTATGAGAAATCTCAGCCTTGCCCAACAAAAAATTTATCGCGTGTCGTTACTAAATCATCGTAGCACCCAGCCGCCGCGGACCAAATCGTCGCGGACCAAATCGTAGCGGGACCAAATTGTCGTGGGACCAAATCGTAGCGGGACCAAATTGTCGTGGGACCAAATCGTAGCGGACCAAAACGTAGCGGACCAAATCTCCGCGGACCAAAATTCCGGGTGCCATTTTTAACATGTATTACCCGCAAATCTCCAGCGGTGTTTAGATATTATAATTGCGAGAGGCAATCTTATCACATGTTTTTGTTAATTTTCGGCTCTGTTCTCATGGGGGAGTTTGAACCCCCAAAACCACCACCTTCGCCACACCTCTGTTCGTAAGTAGTCATTGTCGTTTCAAAATAGTTTTCGCTCGATAGTTCGTAAAAGAGAGTACATTATTCTTTTATTACCACTGATAATAAATATTTTGTCTTTATAGAGGGAACCCACAATAATTTGCTGTTTACTGGTGCTTAATATTTTGACATCCGATCACTTTCGTTCGACAAATTTTCTCTATTTTCAGGAGCACGCTCGCTACTTATTACAACACGAGTGCTGGAAAGCATTCAACATTTGGAAGAGATTAATGTTCCTCACCCAGTACCAGCCCGAAGGCTATTCTTCTATTTCTCTACTGTTTCCCTCATTTCCGGACGCTTTACATTTCGCACTCCCTTCCTATGCGTGGAGGGAATCATATATTCCTTCAGGGCAAAAGGATTCGGCGTTAAAAACAGACAGAGATACATACGAAAGACACGGAATTTATTCGATATCCACCGCGACCTTCATTTTTTACGTCATTTTCTTCCTTTCTTATTCGTCTGGTAGAACCATTGCCATTCGTTCGGATCTCAAGAGCATTAACCCAGTTTTGGCATCAATTTCGATCACACAATTTCGTTTAGAGACGCATAAAAGTATTGAATGCCACGGGTTGGGAAATATAAGGAATCTGAAGCTGGAACGAACAAGGAAAACGGGACGTATGTGTAATATCTTGGCGCCAAATTGCATTCGTGTCATTTTTGTCCTCCAAAGACGAAAATGGGAATGTTTTTCGAGTGGTTTCGAACGTGGAAAAGTTCTCCCATACCAATCTCCGCTTCAGATATTCACGTTCCGACCCACTACTTGCACGATCGTAATATCTTCCACGAGGATGGATGACTTGCATTCACTCCATCCGAATTATTTCGATACGTTTTTTCCTCCGAAATATCTCCTTCGGCGAGATGAATGCATAAATCGTCTTAACCCAGATTTATAGTGTTTCCCAGCCTATCTGCATTATTTACCAAGTCTGGAATGATTTCTATGGAGAGAGCTCTGGAAAGAATTATGGAGGTGGGAGGATGGAGGTTGAGAGGATATGAGACTTAAGGGTGTATTAAATCGATCCATTTCTCAGGTATTCCTCACGTAGGCATTTGAAATATTCTGATTTTCATAATGGATGTAACCATGTACGCACAAGAAACTGACAGATTTTACACCTGAATACTTTGAATTTTTGTTGCAGAACTAGTTTTGATATTCTTGGACGGCCTCCGGAGAGCCATATGGGTAACGCGTCCGACTTCGGTGAAAACGGTCCCGGGTTCGATTCCCAGTGGGGGCTCATGTGCGAAATAACCTTCATCGTCGAAACACTTTTAACAATATTACAACTCCATATTCTTGGAAACAACAAAAACACAGTTTTCCGTTATGCACATGCTTTTCATTATCAAAATTAATGTAACAATCCGCATGTGTAAACTCCATTATACATATATTTATTGCGTTACGCATAGTTTATTCGTAATCTGTACCTATAATTTTGAAAGCTAACTATTTTTGCATGTTTCTGAGCTCTTATTACCTTCTTATGCCAATCATTTGGGAAATTTAATGTTTGCTGTNTCATATATTTTGTTAAATTTATATTACCCTAGGAAATAAAGCGGCATAACAAAACCTTCCTCGTGACACACCACTTGGAAACATTGTATGAAGGTATAAGAGCAAGGGAAGATAGCGAGTCATTCAGAAAATTCACCTTGCTTTGAAATACTACAAGCTAGCAACTTAAAAGTTATGGGAAAGCAGTAGAAATCTGGTAAAACGCAACCAAATAAGATAAGGTCTAAGCAATTTTTCTTGATAGTTGAATAATGGAAAAAGAATTGGCAGTAAAGTAAGAAACGACGATCCAATCGGAAGCAACACAATAAAAGTTTAATATAAGAACACACTATTGGATTCCCAAATGTATTGCTTGGAATAAAATATTCACGGAACCTATTCTAGGAATCATTTGCTATTGAATTTTCCTTTCTCCTCTTCCTTAACCTAATGGTATATACCTAGCATTCTAGCGAGGATATAGCCGATCGTTCCCGTGTTTTGTGCCCTTCTTCATTCGATTTCGCTGATAGAAAAGCGCGATACAAACTTCATAAACGACTCCAAAGGTCTCACAAACTGGGACGCTCTTATTTATCGCTCTGTTTTGAGCTCCGCATATGGTATTCCATCGAGTTTGGTGGCCCTCCGCTCTGTTTTGAGTGGGTGGAATGGACCGCCGTAAACGGCTCATCCAGCGGAAATTAATGTGTTCTAAGGAATGGCAGTTTCGCGATGGAACCGTGTCTCGTGTGAGCAAAATGGGAGAAATAAGTGCGCTCCGAAGAGTAGTTTTGTTTTCCTCGCCGTGAGACCGCGTGCTGGCGATATCTCCAAAGATGATTTTATTTACTCATGCGAATTGGGCCGTTGAAATCTTGAGATATTGGCGCAACATTCCGGAATTTCCGCGCCACGTTCGGGAGTGCTTTGGAATAGCGTTATTACTCAAAAACATTTCAAGACGAAGTGATTCGAGAACGTTTTCAGGCAACTATAGGTTGTCTTTCTTTCGTAAACGGGTTCTTTTTCATTTTATGGCTGTCCTTAATTTTCAAATACTTAGAAACGCCCGAATTGTGTGGCATGCTTTCCTAAAGTTGGCACAATGCGACAAAAATGTATCCCCTGATGTCTCTAGTTTGAAAAACTGGATACAATTCCTAGAAAAATTAAGGCATTCCACAAAATGGTGATCCATTTACCTTGTTGTAAAACATTAAAAGGTTATACCAATAAAGTAATTTAATATTATGACGAGTTTCTCACGTTTTAAATGAAGATAGTTTCTCACATCCTATGATATAAATATGATGGCGAATATATTTCATAAAACACTTTAAACATAAAGATTCATTTTGATAGTAATTGTCTGGCATTCACCCAAAGACGGAAGGTAAACCCCTCAGAAAACCTCTGTGGGCAATACATTACATACACAATTTGAACATTAATAGTAACATAGTCCAATAATTTATCGGCTAACAGTAAAATTTCTAAAAAACTACATTAAGGGTGCAACATAAATGATAGATTATCCATATTGTCACATGCATAGTAGATGTAAAATAAAACTATACTATAAAATATGCGGAAGGGGCGATAACCGTTAGGTCACATAGTAAAAACTCCCAAAAAAACTATTCTAGATTTAAACTAAATTAAATTTTTTTGGAATTGGGATGAGAATTTCTCCAGGTAAAGTGTTCCATTTTAATTAATTAATTAATACCCTTAATAACGAATGAGTATTTCACTATATCTGTTTTCTGCTCCTGTTCCTTGATTTTTAACTATGATTGCAGCGTCCAACATGATTATGTAGTTTAAATCTGGCACGCAGATCATCCCAGCCTCTTTGTAGTCCCATGTTACGTACATCCCGGCAAATCTAAATGTCGTTTTAGACGTCGTAAATTGCTGCAACACTTAACTTCAGTTCTTCCTAAATAAAGCTTCAAATAATCCTGTTCTACAAGTTCGCCCGAGTACATCGATGTCAACTTTTATTATTGAAAACTTTCTATAAAAATGTTATCTTATATAAATATACTTCCTTTCTTTCATTAAAAAATTCGATTGTGACCATCAAGGTAGATTTTTATAAAAGTTTGAGGGCAGTTATACGACTCTGCGTCATATTTTACTCGATAAATTTCTCTCGTGAGTTTCGCATAATAGAAATCTGGTATTTTTCGTAAAACTTGGTCAACTTTGACCCACAGCGTTATTTCCATGCACAAGAATCATCGACTCAAATGATATGCAAAGTAGTTTGTAGAATTCATCCTAGAATAGTTATGCGAAGTTTCAGCCTCCCAAAAAACCGTTTCCGAATTTTTAAGCCACCTTTTTCGACCTCGTCCCATTGTGCTGCGGTTAGCCCACTGGAATCTTGGTGACCTGGCCTTCGCATCAGAAGCTCCAAAACCAGGGCAAAAACCACCGGTGGCTCCCTTTCACCAAATTATCTCCGAAAGAGGTTAACAAGAGTCTTTCTCTGGAGGCAAGGAAAACGGAAATTGCGATGGCTTCCGCAGAAGAGGTATCCTTACCTGTTAGAGTGGATCAGAAGAGCGTCTCCTTGGAAAGATAAGACGGGGATCGCTCAAGTGAGTAACCGCAATAACAAAACTTTACTTCCGATAGCTTCCGGAGGGCACTCGAACTCCACGCAAAATACAAATTCAAACAATCTACGAGAATCGATTTCAAGAAATAGTAATGGTGGTCTTCATTAAAATGATATTAGAAATATTGCTGTTTATTCCAAAATAAATGAACGACGTAATTTTTAACAAGAAGTTTGTTAATCGAACTAAATATAACGATATTGGACGTAGGCTGTTCGTTTTTAATTCGATGCGTGGTGATTATAAAGATATAAAATGATTTCCTACTTGGCCAAATTTGGGAATCTATTTTATCACCAGACACTGACTAGACCGTGTCTGACCAGAACATTCTAACCGAGGAAGTCCGATACATTGCCATCTCTTATAATAGGCATTTGGTAGGGTTACAGTAGGAGTTTCGTGATAAAGAATTTCCTGAATACCAGAGAGAGAACGAATTGAAAAAATCCCTTAGTGATGAGCGAAAAATATTACCCGTGATTGAGATACGATCCCGGAATTGCACCCAACGAATAACTATGAACATACTATAAGCAAGTCTAAATTACGTCAAATACAGTGTTGCTACAATTTTTAAAAGTGTTTCAACAGCCGAGGTCGTTTTGCAAATATGGTTCCAATACCGGAAATTCAATCGTGGACCGTTTTAATCCGTGGCATACGTATTTGATCCGGTTTTGCCACGGTTCAACAAAAAAACAGATACCGGTTCAGTTCAGTTTCATTCTATCTTCCGAAGTCGCTCCGGTTTGGACCATTTCCCAGCTGAGGCAGATTTTTTCTCTTTCATCTCTGCGCCCGGACAGTTTCTATTTTGCTTTGACCATTGTAACATCATATACTTCTGAAGTATTTTTTTGTTTTCTAACTTTTTATCTCTCTGTTTTTCCATATACACTGTGCACTATCGCTACCTTTTTCCANCTTTTACAAGAATGCAACATCCCGGGGGTTTTAGTATTCTTGTAAAAGCTGCCTAGGAGAATGATATACTCTCAACTCCTTGATTTCCTAGGGCTTCTAGTGTGCGATATAAGAAGTACTTACCGAATCGAGACCTGTGCATGGTCCACAAAGCAGAGTACTAGTCGCATCTCGTATTCGTTCATTCTGCTGATAATTTCTTGCAGCGTGTAGATGTGGTCCATGGTGCTGAATCCCTTAAGAAATCCAGCTTGCTCTATGGGCAATGCATCTGCCAGTGTCTTCAGAGATACAGCTATTACCTTCATGTATGTTTTGTATACTGCGGAAATGAAGCTAATGGGGTGGTAATTCTATAAATCTTCCTTGCTTTTTTTGGTCCAAAAGAGTGATTCTAGCATGATTGCAGACCTTGAGAATTCTCCTTTGTCAATTAGTTTATAATTGCGCTAAATGGGAGAATTCTCTGTTACAACAAGTCTCAGACATTCTGCCAACGCACCATCTGCTCCTCCTTTCTTCCCGTTCTTCTTCTTTCTTATGGCCTCTATTACTTCTTTTGGGGGAGGTGATCTCGTGAGTTTTATTTTTCTTCTTGGTTCCCCTCTTCATCACTGTCTCTCTTCTCGTACGAACACTCCATGCCGTTTCATATAAGTTGGTGAAGCATTCTTACATTGGCCTCAGTATTGCTTATGTGTTGCAAGTTTTTGTACCATATTCTTCCTGTACGGCTAATATCTGTTTCTTTCCCATTGCTAGACATTGTCTGAACTTCTTAATCCTTCGGTTGTTTTCTATAGCTTTATGCACAACTTTTTCGTTGAAATTGATCACGTATTTGTTAATCACCCTTCGTAAAAAACTCGGTTTATTCGATGTCATCTCTTCGTGTATCTGAATTCTTCAATTCCTTTCGGTGTTAATCATTTGCCGAATTTTTTCCTTGAACTTTATGTCCTTCGGTTTCTTGGTCGTTCTTGCTTTTTATTCTGCTAATCCCATCACGACTTCCATAACTTTGGCATCCAGTTCTCCTTTAAGCGCTGCAAACCTATATCTTAAATCCAGTTGGAAATCCTGACTTTCATCTAATTTTCTAATACTTTATTCATTTCTTCATTTTAAACTTCTTCCATTTCTTACGGTCGATTTGGAGGTTAATCTTAATGAGAAAGAAACATGTTAGAAAGAGGATGGAGAAATTCAGAATACTGATGAATTGGGAGGCAGACCCGGCATCTTTGTAGCCGCAAGGCGAGCACCGCACCAGGGCAGTCGATAATTTGGGGCGGTTCGCAAGATTCTAGGCCCAGACTTCGGCAAATTGGAGCGGGTCACCTCTTGTTCGCCATCTGCTTCCCACGTCAAATTCGGAAAGGGAATTCCAGAGCAGCCGTTAACAAAGGGTTTGCTCCTTTCCTTGGTTCCTATACTCGGAATAGATCTTTTGTGTACACGTCAGAATTAAGGTACCGTTGCGCAACGTGAGAAAAAGGAAGGATTTATTTCGTTATCTAATATTTTCCACAGAGGTCGTTCACCTTCGTAGCCTCCGTAGCCCAATATGCATACTGCGGAAGAAACTATCGTGGTTGCACCAACCTTTGGTGTTGACGAGAAGTGCTGATTCGTGAAAACGTTCCGAATATTCAATTTCGCGGAAGATAAAACTACAAAATATTTACATTAAAACAGCATTTACAAAACTTTTTAATGCTACCACTCCCTTGGATCCATACCACCGCCTTTAAACCGTCATCTGAAAAAAAATTATATCTCTTTGGCAAAGGTTGGAGAATAATGATAACTGCAATAACATTAACACTGCAATGATATAAATATCCACCAAATTGCGAGTACTTTAAATCAGTTTTCTGATCTTTTCTAGATGACATTAATCAAGTAAAAGTGTAGTGATAAAGAAAGATTTCTGGCAATAAGGTAAAATTCTTTTTCCTAAAGCGCCCCCCCCCCTCCCTCAGATTAGATCCTCCTAGGAAGGAAGTTTCGCCCGCTTTGGGATTCACTGCATTAGAAGATCATGTGAAGCTGAAATTAATCCTTATTTCATTCTCAAATAAGAAAATCCCTTGCGTCATTTTTCTCCACAAAACTGCGTCAGTTTTCCTAAATTATTTTTCGTGTGTATGTTTCTATTAAAAACTAAACAAATCAGTTCAAAAGAGGAATAGTAGGACAGAGGAACACTTGGTTATAAAAGCGTCTAATACGAAGTCTAATTTAGAAATCAGTATCTGAAGAATTGAAGATTCGAGTTTCCATGTCCTAACCTATAACCTATAACTATATGTACCTATAATTTTGAAAGCTAACTATTTTTGCATGTTTCTGAGCTCTTATTACCTTCTTATGCCAATCATTTGGGAAATTTAATGTTTGCTGTATGTGTATTGAACTTAAAACCATAATGCAATGAATTTGGTAATCCTACTATGAAACCTTCCATCCGACCGATAAAATCTCAAAATAAACCAAACACAAAATCTATTGGTTACTATTTCATAGTTACTACTTTGTAACTATTATGCAATTTTGAATTTGCAGAGAAAATTGACGGTGATTTAAACATGAACGATGTCCATTTACACATCATTATAATGGCTTTACAGTTGATGATTTGTTACATTTTTCCTTTCGACTGCGAAACCATCCTTAATCCCCCAACTTTGGCATTATAAATGTGAGTATTTCGTAATTCGGATACAATACTAAATTACGTATACGATAAAGACAATTCCATTAAATCTTCAATAAGATTTTCATTTCATATAAGGAATAAAGTCGACCGAAAATATGGATGTTGCTGGTGCTCGAACCACGATTTACTATTTTTATAGTAACAACATCCATCCTAAACTAAAAAGATCAGCTCCCTGTCAAGTCCGACTATTTTGCTTCCGTTAATCCTATGTGCCATTCTCGGTTGCATACTCCATGGTGCATTCAATCCTCATCCATTGTTTGCTAATTTAATCAGTCATTTTCTGACTAAAAGTGCATCGATTCATTTCCATAACGTTGATAAGCTTGCACAATTCACGATTTAATAGTTTACAATCGACCTTTACTGATTAATCATCTATTTTCCACTAGAAAAGGAAAGTTTTCCCAGGAAAACTGAAAATTCGTACTCATGAGAATGTGTACCATTGGTTCTTAAAAACTTTTCTTCCTCATGAAGAATATATTGCCCAGCTTGTGATAGGCTTGCGTTTACATGAGGGAAAGCTATGCACGCACCAGCTCAGTGGGAAGTAAGCTGCTCTACAAAATTAAACACGATAGAAACTCCAGCTGCTCGGATTGCAGATAAGAACTTTTGAATTCTTTCTCAAACTCATATTTCTGAGATTATATGAGGATTGAGTTCATAAATCCGCTCTGTCGAGACGAAATTAAATTTGTTCCAGCAATATTTCCTCTTACGAAATATTGAGGTGAACCTTAATTTCGTAATTGCTGTTTTTTCTACGAAGAAGAATATTATTGCAAATGCACAAGAAATGGGAAATTTCTTCCTTAAAAAAAAAGAAAGAAGGCACGGGCGCTTTGAAGTTTTCTCACTTTAGCGCTATTCATTTAACGGTATCTCAATTACCGACTTTGGTGACGTAATGGTTAGGCTGCTAATGTTAAAACTCTGAGGTCCCGGGATCAAATCCTTGTCAGGAAATGCTTGTTCATGTGTGTCTGTAAAGGAAAGGATAAAAATATGGTAAAAATGGTCAAATTTAGATAAAACA
Organism: Ladona fulva; assembly: GCA_000376725.2. NCBI lineage: Eukaryota > Metazoa > Arthropoda > Insecta > Odonata > Libellulidae > Ladona > Ladona fulva. Next base: position 214,983 of record KZ308237.1, read on the forward strand.
TGCCCAATTGATGAAGACAAATTACTATCATAATAAACAGCAAATATAACTAGGCCTAAGAGGCCAGCGGTTCATTGAACCATTGTTAAAATTTATTATTTCGGTTTAAGGAAATATTTGAGACGTTGTTAATTATTTTTCCAGGATATAAATGAAAAATTTCCTCCCTACTACTAAGTACTTAAGATCTTATCTTATATCTTCTAATACTACAGATGGCAACTTAGTTTTAAGTTATTTCTATAGCTGTCACTGAAAAGGTGTACTGAAGGTTATCCAATTCCTCGAAAACAGTAGGGCGCCGGGTTAAACCNATATCTTAATATTATGCTATTTTGATATACAGTTAGAAACTATCGCAAATTAATCACATTAATTGCACAACTATCGCATTAAATTAATGCACTCAAAAGGAAAGGAATCTCCGTTTAAAGCCAAATGTTACTTTTCTCTCTGATTTCACTCCTCCACAGAAAGAGCATAATCATCACTCCATAAATAAAATGATATGAAAGAATCTTATCATTCTATGAAAAGGGCTTTTTCCGACTCACACTGACAAAAAAGGAGTCGAAGTACTATTCGGGACTGAAATAAAATAGCCAAAGTCAGAAAATGGAAAGGTGGAAACAGCGTTCGAGGAAACAGCGTTCCTCGAATTTATCCGTCGCGTACTCTCCTTCGCGATTTTCTTTCTCGTTTTTTACCCCAAAAGACCCCTTTTTGCACTTCTTCCTTTCCATTTCTGCACCGAGAGAACTCCTTTTCACACTTGGCTCGATGCAAAAAATACCCACGCATTTCCCTTTGTGACGCAGTCTTCCCTTCGCAGCGCGCAAAATAAAGCAGTAAAATAAATGGAAATGGAAAATCTCATGCGGAAGTTGGGCAAAATCGTAAAAAGAATTTTTGAAAAGCGCCTACGCAACCAATATTTGTCCGAAACTGCGAATGCATTTCTAAATAACAAGGTTTGTTTAGGAGGATATAAATTTTAAATGTTGCTGATTCAGGGAGAGCGAGCCCTCTGAAATATGGAATGAGCTTTCACAAGAGGAGACTTTCATAAAGAGACATATAGAGACATAGTTTACATACACATACATAGTATCATCATCATCATCATCATCATCAGCCATTTTCAATCCGACGTCGGNCCAAAAGAGATATAGAAACAATCGACTAAAATTCTCAACATTTCTAGAATTCGTTTGATTAAAATAATTCTCATCCCACTTCTTTGAAAATTCTTAAGAATGAATTAAAAATAGGCAGTTGTAACAAGATAGGAACAGTTCAGTTTATTAAATGATAATAAGAGAGTTGGTACTTAACATGAAAGTTTTTCAAGTTAATAATGACCGCCATCGCTGTTGGTAAATCATGAATCCAAAACATCCTGATAACAAAACTGTCTCGCCTGGCCTCTTCAAACAAAATTGCTTCTTGAAAATTACGGTTTCCGTACAAAACGGATTACTTACCAAATATAGCCAATGAAATTTCAACGATACCTCTGATTTCAAAGTTTTATGAAAGTTCCGAAATTTACGCTGAATTCATGAACCTCAGGATTCCGGACGTCGGGAGAAAATGGTTCAAAAAAGGAATGATAGAGGACGAACGGAAAAAGACAAAAGAGAAGAAAACGAAGGTACAGGATCTGGAGCGTCAATTAAACAGGCAGGGTGAAACGAATACAATGAGTTAGCCAGTAGAATAGTTTGATCGACAGAATGACAGATCTCTGGAGATGGATGGAGGCAGGAAGTTATGAAACAAGGAAAATCCTGTCGGCGATGCCCCACTGATGTGTGAGATGAATTAAAGCAATGCCGTTATGACTATGGGTCAAGATATATGAGTCGGTCGCCCAAGGTCGAATGGTGAAAAACCGAGGCATTTAAAACGTCGAGAAAAGAAATTCAAATAATGGCGAGGAAATATCTGTTTTCCAGTCACTTCTTAGGTTATGTGTGTTACATCTTTATACCAGAATGGTTTTCACGCTTGATGAGATAAACAATCTGCGACATATCCCTCCTTTCAAGGATTCCCAACATGTTTCTAAGAGCATTTTCATATAGCTTGCTTTATTATCGTAAGAATTTTAAGCAAATCGATCGCCTTGCGCTGCACTTTCTTACATTCGAGAATACTCACTACACCAGCTGGATCCCATACACTCGCCTCTTATTCCAGATAGGACCAGACCAAGGTATAATGACGTCGCTCTCTAACTTTTTCATCGCATCTATCTACAATGCACTTCATAAAGCCGCGCTTTTTAGTTACCTTACCGCATATTTTTCGGATATATATATATATACATACTCCAGTTTAATGGTTTATTTATAACTGTATACATGGCTCCCGGATACCCTATTGGGCAACGCGTTCGATTTCGGTGAAAGCGGTTCCGGGTTAGATTCCCGGTGGGGGCCTACGTTCGAAATGACCTCAGCTGTCGAAACAATTTTAATATATCTACTATAACTGTATAAGTTAAAGTGAATGAAAAGTATACCTGATAGCTATAATAATGTGATAGTTAAAATTATTGAGATCTTCAACTGACTCGACTACATTTATATTCCAACCCCTAATGTGATACGGGTCATTATGACCAATTCTTTCGCCACGAAGAAATTAACTACGGAGTATTTCGATACAATAAGTTCTGGTTCCCATTTTTTGCATCACCACATAGGCCATTAACTTTTGCTATTCGTTAAACATTATTCAGGAATAAGCTCCCCGAACGCTTTCATACATGATGGTGTAAAACGTAGGTACTTCTGTACAAATGGTATGTAAGATGCACGTTTTTCCCATCGACTTCTAAAAGTCTGTCGAATCACACAACCTGAATACCTTATTACTAAACAATTCAGAGGCCGAGAGAAAATTATTACTAAATCGCAAACAGTTAACAAAATTAGTCACACTGTAGTACGTAAACGTAACTATGAGAGTACAATTTATAAAATAATTAGCTTCACTATGAAGCGCCACTATTTCACTCCTTACATAAGACTACATGGATGCCCTCAAATAAATAAACAAATCTTACGAAGTACAACCTCTCAGGTAAAAAGTACACTATATGAATTTTTGAATATGTATTCACCTGTAAGTACGAGTATAACGAGAACCGACCATTGGGAAGTTTGTCACGAATTAAGAAAATGGAATTGAAAGGATTGGAAGAACGTGGGTCGCAATGTTATGATTGAAGGCCTACGGATGTTTAACAGCTTGACATTTAATAGTTAAGTCAGTAGGCGGGAAAACCGTGAATTCGTGGAAATTCCATCACATCTGGTCTATTTATTTTTGTTGAAATGTAAATATAAGGTCCAGAGGGTTCTCCAACGGAGGATGAACCGGAGCAAGTGGAAGATATTGATCTTGATCCTCAATAATTCAGCTTCCCTTTGAACCAAATTTACAAATTTACTTTACAAATAAACACACAAGTCACTTAAGTAGATTCTTCAGTACTTTTCTATTTTACGATCTACCACCATATACTTCTACGCGACAGTGATCTGCTGTAATATTATAAGATGTGAAAGGTTGTTTGTTTGAAGAAGTTTGCAAATAATCTATTTTCAAAAATGACGAAAGATGATAACAATATAAAGAATATTTTACGACGATAAATTAATACATCATACATTTTGAAGTGTTGTAATGTAGCGAAGCATTAACCCTTACCTCAATATTTTGTAGTATATTTCGTGAAATCAGAGTATGTAACAATATAGTTCATGACAGTATATAATAAGACATATAAAAGAAATTATGTTAGTAGCTAATAAATTAAGAGAAACTCTTAACGAATCGTTAAATGTAACGAAATCCTGTATGGAAGGAATCCATTGTGAATTTTTTGTTTCAAAACATCACTGTAACAAAATATCTCTGCAGTGAATTCTTTGTGGGGAAAAATTTGTATTAAAACTTTAAATGTTTCAAAAATGCTCCTCGGCAAAATTAAACCCTTTTAAAGCAAACATTATCCGTACCGGTACACTCCAATGTGAAAATGCTCTGTAGCGAAAACTTAGGTAGCAACATTGTGGTAAGTTCATAATTTACTAGCTGCAATTAACGGGTTTAATGATTTTAGTGATTCATAGAAAATGTAAAATAACATGTCAAAGTTTTGCGTTTTTTGGGAAGGAAGTTTTCGTGGTTACCTCATTTAGGGAACAACACTGGCCCCGGAAAATGTATGGAGGGACAGAAGTTCGTCCATCGCGATATTTTGCCTTTGGCGTCGATTACCAAGGAAATTACGCTTTGGTTGGGGAGCTGCGGCTAATAACTCCAAAATATCATATCGTTGGCGGATGCGAATTACTTGGTAATGGAATGGAATTTGCTGGGATAATCTCCTGTTTACCAGGAGATGGATGCGCGTTAACTAACCTTTGTGTCGTTAACTTCGTTCGTGATCGTTTTGGAGAACCTTCCCTCGGCGTGATGTATACTTATAACCCTTGTGAATATCAAATCGGGTTTACCGCGCCAGCAGAATGTTGGATGCACCTGGGCCAATAATCGGTGAAGGTAATTACCGTGAGTTGGTTCACGTCGTCATCGAACCCTTGAAATCACGATAATCTTCCGTTCTCTTAAATTCTCCGTTTACCAATTCTAAAGATAGGAGCTTTATAGAAATCTAAAATGGCACATTTTTAAAATTGGAGAACAATTAGATCCAGGAAAAGTGGACTATTGTGCTTGAGAAACGTGAAATGAGGAATATTACTTGAAAGGTACGACCCAACAGTTCCTCCGGCTTAAATAATTTAAGATATCATATTTTAAAGACCCTTGATTTAGGAATCCTTGAATTATTAACAGAAAAATTTGAGAAATCTAAAAATTATATTGATAATAGCCCACATTTTACATGAACTCATAGCGATTAACAAAAATAATAATTGACATATGATGGAAACATATTATTCGATGCACTTGATCAAGTGAGGGACGGAAATTACTGGATTATTTCCATCCAGTTACTCATCCCATCAACAAACGAAAGTAGCCTATTGCACACATATTTACAGAAAGCTTCAAAAGCGTTAGAAACAGGTCGGGATTGGGATTCTCAGAGGTATGACTAGCACAAAAATGCCTAAATTCTCCTAGTTATCACTCTCATATCTTTCGCGCAAACTTTTATTCTCCCATCTATCTCTCCAATGTAACATCGGAAAATTTCTTCCAATGAAATTAAGTTGATTCATTTGGGTTTGTTATCTTTACATTAATTATATTCACTCGATGCACTACTACCTTGTCAACTGCGACGTGGAATGAATGAATTTGCGCAGTGAGATCTACCTCTACACTACTGTCTCTACAATACTTAAACTGCAGATATGCGATGCTCGAGATTAACAGCTCTTCGTAAATTCTCCTTTGCTTCTTCATTAAAATTAGAATCAGTGGAATCAGAGTGTCGTTGTGTTTAAGCGATAATAAGTCATCTCAGAGAAGAGTACAATTAGCTTTCTCCTGGATTATAGGCAACAAAAACATGGTTGTGTTAAGTGGGCTGCGTCGTTCAAGGAAATATGTCGAATTACTTGCCACTCTATCTCTTGAGGATACATTCATCCTTCATTTTCCCAAGGATCGAAACGCCTAATGTCATTGGAGTCATGAATGGATTACAGAATGCCCTTGATTTGCCTCTCATTATCCGAGATTGAGGAATCGAGAAAATATATTCGTCGTTAGAGATAGAATGTATCATGCATATGGTAAATATCGTATGCTTTGGCCGGATATCGTGTAAAGCAGCGGTTCTCGACCGAGGGGAAATGTACCTTTGTGGGTGTGAGCAGTTTGCCTAGTGTGCATGAGATATGAGGGGTGCATGGGAGACATACTATATTATGATGAGACAAAGGAGTAAAAGATCATTTATTATGAAGTATCATAGGATTTTTTCAAGGTCAACTTTCCTTTATAATTTTACAGTGCAGAAACCCCAATTATCATTCTTTGTAGTAAAAAATATTGATAATTTTTTAAAGGATGTGGAAACACATTTTGAAAATTCAGAGGGTGCCAGGGCCGCGAAAGGTTAAGAACCACTGTTTTAAAACCATGAGAAAGTTTAAAAAGAAACCATAAGTTCTTCGTACCTTCCACCTGGTTTTAAATTTACCAGTTAAAATATACAAAGAACTTCTGGTTTGGTACGAGCCATGTCTTAGGGTAGTTGCTGAACTTAAAATTTTTGTCCAAGAGCTGAAAGAAAGCTTGGCTCATAAATGACTGTTTACATTACACACGTCCTCGGATCTAGTGAAAGAAGAACACAGCAAAAATTACTCCTTTTAAATTAATATTCTACAAAATGCCTATTGACGTGGGAGTATAAGAAAGTTCCATTATTTTAGGGGTATTTCTAACGAAGGTGTCATTCAGTAAATTAAAATACAACATATCAAACGCTTCAGTATGACCAAAAAGTTCACTGACAGTAAGAAAATACTGAGAAATCTGTGACAGATTTCGATCTATCGTGACCATTCACAGAGAATGAAAGAAACATTTGCTATGCAAGCCATGATTTAATTACGAACGAGAAGGTATGACGATAGATATATAAAATTAAAGATTCAAATTCTTCTTTAAATAAAAAATATAACATTTTCGTAGAGCAAATCAGTAATCTATTTTCAAAAATGACGAAAGATGATAACAATAAAAAGAATATTTTACGACGATAAATTAATACATCATACATTTTGAAGTGTTGTAATGTAGCGAAGCATTAACCCTTACCTCAATATTTTGTAGTATATTTCGTGAAATCAGAGTATGTNTATATTAAATTAAAGATTCAAATTCTTCTTTAAATAAAAAATATAACATTTTCGTAGAGCAAATCAGGAATGTCTATGAAAGCATTTAATTTTGTAATAAAAAGTCTGTCTTGATTTCCAAGCTGAAATGTCTTTCTGCCATGTAATATATTTAGTGCCTAGGTATAAGTTTTATAGAGAGTGGGGACTTAGTGAAGGAAGCAAAGAATCACTTAAAGCATTCAAACATGTAGCTTCTCTTCAAATTCGCTGTTTTAAAACAATGGTTTATAAATGGCTAAGACATAAAGCCAACTTCTTTGGTGGATTGACGTAATTTCTGGAAAAGCACTCCAACTAAAAGGTATTTAATAGGAACTGGTAAAATCTTATGAGACGTTCTTTAAGCTACGTGAAATGAGGAATGTTACCCAGGAAAAACCAATTAGATGCTAAAGCGGTGGAGAGCTAACAGCTAAAAGGAAAGGAAACAGCCTCTTTTCTTTCATAGTTAGATAGTAAAAGTGCGCAATGAGTTCATGAAACGAGAAGGGAAGAATGCACATTGAGAAAACATACCAAGATTTCTGAGAGAGATCAATAAAGGAGATTTCTACATTCAGTCGTTTTTTATAGTCTCCATCACTGATCTTCCCTAGAGACTATGAAGTCACTTCTGCATCCTCGACTTCTTAAAGGAATTCCCAAATGCACCAGTTTCACTCCATAAAAACTAGCTACACTTCCCCTGGGGAGGGGATTCCTATGTCTTCAGGAATCAGGACGTAGCGAGGAAATAGAAGGAAAAGGTAGGCGAAGAAGGATATCGGGTGAAAAGAAACAAAAATAAAATATCCAGTGACGGGGTATGTGGAGAAAGCCATAAGGTAGTCGAGGTATTCGACAAGAAAGAATCGCTTCTCATTTAAGAACGAGGACGAAGTAATATAACTCCGCAATGAAAAATGATACAATGACTGCAATGGGGGGAAACATTCAGTTCTACCGTTGATAATGTGGAATTCCACAAAATGTTACTCTCGTATTCTTCTGAAAAAGCGATGCTAAGAAAGGTGTGTGAAAAAGATACCTCTTCTCCTCCTGCCTCTATATGAGGTTCTCTTGTCGCATTTCTAAGGAACACGCTTCTCGAGAATGTATTACAAAATGCCATTGTTTCCATTTCTTTAACTCAAATCTGTTCCGTAATATTATTGCATGACGATGAAATCACGTTTATTTTGGTTTCAACCCTCATCACCGCATTATTACAAACAAAGAGAAAATACAAAAGTCTAGAGCCGTATTTTATAAAAGCCTGACAACTTAATATTAGTCTTTATCGCGATACACCTTAAAGTTCATGGCATTGTATAAAATCGTGTTCGATTCCTTTTGGGAAAATTTTGAATGGAATTCCACAAGGTATCGCATCATCTATATTTCATTTTACATAAAAAAATTAAAACTAAGATTGTTCAAGATTACCGACTGTTTCATCATTTCAAACACGCAACTTTACAATATGTACATGGAAAAAATTAACTAGAGAGATCCGTAGGCCAAATTAAAGTGCAGATATGCATCAAAAATACAAAAAAATTGTGAATCAATTTCGAGTCAATGATACCGCGAATTGGTCGATCTACACCTGAAAGTCCTTTATTAATGCGAGATTGAGAAAAGTATCTTCCTCAATTTAACCTGTCGTAGGTGATATTGATGAAAACATATTAAATGCATGTATAAGTAGAAATATAGAGGAAACGTAAAATGGAGTTGTGAATGCAGAAATAATCAAAGGTATTAGGAAAAAGAAGATTTACAGCAGGAAAAAACACAGAAAGTGTTTTCCTGCTGTAAATCTACTTTTTGAGTAATCCTGCTGTCGGCTTAGGTTATGAAAAACCTAAGCCGACCTAAAGATAATACTAGATAGAATAATATTATATATACAAGAATGTCATTATAAAAGTTAGACTATCATTATATAAGACACCACTCTAAGTCGAAAGCAGTCGACAATATATGATATTAGTCGATCGCCTTCGGAAATACTTTAGCCACTCTTGAATTATCTATTTCAACCATATCGAAACTTTACAACATGGCACCTATTGATTCTTCGGGATAGGTGTCCTCTGTAATATACCGGCTTTCGCGAATTCCACGGAATTTGTCTTATCTACTTGTATACTTTCTCTATAATTATTCTATCCCTTACGTAATTTTTAAGGGGGAAATTCAAAACTACATCGAAAAGTGATTGCATTCAACTTTCATCTGGATTATAGGAGTAATGGAATATAATTATATCATGAAAACATTGGGAATAAGATAAACCTTAAAATTTACACCAAACCGAGCTTAATATAAACACTACTAGTTGTTCCTAATGGTTCTTCTCTGAGTTTGAATTGACTCTTTATCTTAATACATGCAACATTAGAAACCATTCTTATACTTCGTAAAAAAACGAGGATGAGAGAACCGAACACTATCGCCGAGCAAAGTGCAGTCCGTTTGTTCAGTTTCAGTGGATGCTTTTACCTACGACTCATTTACAGAAATCTATATACGTTTAATATTCATCGACCTTTAGTCCTCTCTAATTCTTGGAAGGGACCCTTCGAAGCAGACCCGTTTTGTGAATCCTCTCTTGGAGAAGGTTCCTGAATCACGGACAGGATTTATGTTGAACCAAGCGGATGGAATGTATTCGAACTCAATTTGGTTCCCATAGCTTCATCCGACGAACGCCCATCCTTCTTGCCCTCTTTGCGGCCATATGCTCCAGAGATGCATAATAGATGTCATCCAATTGACCCAAATGCGAGCGCTTTTGACTCGATAGCCTTCATTTTTCAGACCAACCGTCTGCGGTAACAATGTCACCGTTCACACGTTGTTTTACAAAAACGCATCTTCGACACTATGTAAATGACGATATCGGTTTAATAGCCAGCCTACATCAAATTGATATTCCGGGAAGGCATGTATAAATATTATAATGTCGACTGCACTATATGTTTAAATTGAATGTGAGGTAAGTTGTGAGAGGTAATTAATAAATTTATCAAGCACCTAACATAATGATAGGTGTGTTTCGATGTTTGAATATCACTTGATGAAATATGATTCATGAAATGAAAATTTATTTTTATCAAAACAAAGCAGTACGTTTTATTCCAAATTCTTAATTCCTACATTGATTAATAACAACCAAGATAGACAGTTAAAGATGGCTATATATTTTCCGACGAATATATTGTCCGTTTTAATGTATCAACTGGATACACCGAGTACCATAGCTTGCATCGCCAGCTCTAGGATCAGACAAACTCTGTTGCTTACAAAGCTTTGTTAGAAGTATTCGGCAGAAAGGTTTTTCCTTTCATAATTTCGCCTGATAGATAGGAAATTTTACTATGCTATCGAACAATTGATTTTAAGGATCAAGTACAAAATATTTCGAAAAGATTCTTGTTACCTTCCGATGATACCAATAAGTAACTCCTTTTTAAAAATAACATGATGAATTTAAGCTAGAACATAGCGTAAATCAACAAAATCCTCCTAATATTCAAATCATAACCTAAAAATATTACTTTGTGGGAGAATATCGGCTGCAATATTCCGCAGTTTTCATTATTTTTCATACGATTTAACTTTCTCGCTGTTTTACTTTGTGACTGATATCTAGAAGTATTTACTTAATCTCTCTGAAAAAAAGAGATGATTAATGCACTCCTTTCAGACTACCTAACAGTTCAGTAATTTTATCTATCAAGAATATATCTCAAAAGAAGTAATGGGAAAAAATCCTCCTTTTGCTTTGAAAGGAATCGTTTTCCACAGAATTAATGGATCAAAGAAACTAAAGAAAGTCTTAACGAAGTTATATACGCATAAGAGCTAACTCGTTTTTTCTTTGAGTGATCCTAGAAAGCCCTCGAGTTAATTCAATTTCAAATCAAAGGCATGGAATTGAATAACAATGCTTAACATCGGGAACAATTCCTCCATTAGATTTAGATGAGGCGTAACGGTTGATGGATAGGCTATCATAGATTAATGAGTTTTGCGTCTCTTGAATTCTGCTGGAGGAAAAACTGAGAATTTGAAACTTTTTATGACAATGTCCATCGAAAGACTAAGCAGTTTTCTCAGAATCTTGTCATTCTGTCATGTTTGAGGAGATTGATAAATCATATGGAGAGGTCTGATATGAATGCTTCTTGTCACGTAAAATTAATCAATATCGAAAATAAGATTTTATTAGATTATTAGCGCTTAAAAGTATTTTCAATCCCGGCAAGAGGGAAGCATATCTGCTAAACAGGAATTTTGCTGTGAAGCCTTAAGGTAATAAAGGAAGGGTGATTTCAATGCATACATTCAATTTGTTTATTACTTATTTTGTTGAGAAATGGAAGATTCTTTGAGAAGGTATCTTTGCCGCACAAGTCGTGCGTTAAGTGACATTTTACGAAGGAAAGATAAAGGAGATTTACACAGCATTAATTATCTAAAATGTTCATTCATTTTAATAACAACTTTCCTAAAAGAAATAGGACTTTAGGCATTTTGGATATGGAATTTTAATGTACCATTGAAATCTGTGATAAACTATTAGGTACATAATACGAATAATTGATCAAAAATAATACCTCATAATTTACAATCTAATCATTTTATTTCAACATATTAATAAAATAAATTTTATTCATTACATGATAATATAGGCAAAACAGGAGTACGAACCGATTATTAAGTTTCATGCATAGCATCGCGACGTATTTCGTATTGAAAACAAAAACGATTCTGTTTGAATTATCTTTTAGAATTTGACAGCCAAGAGTTGGAATGAGCTTTCTTCTGTCATGCGGAACTTTAACGACAGAGAGACGTTATGTCTGTGTATTATGCTCTGTTTTATAACTATCAGAGTTTCATAACGATGAATAAAAGAGGGACGATCATCAAGAATAGGATGCATGAGAGGGTCTGAATAATTCTTAAAACTACTGTCCTCAAGGTGATTAGGAGGAGCTATCAAAACTTTTCGTCCATTTCCTTCCTAAAGATACTCTACAAGTCAGACAACTCCTGCACACAGTTACATACTTCTTTCGACCCGCATTCTTTAATTTGTCCTTCCACTCTGTAAAACGACCCACCCGAGGGCTGATTTTAAACCCTCACAATGAGGTGGTAACGACCGACCGTGGGAATGAGACTTACTAGCCAAGATAAAGAGTGAGGTAGTTTTCCTCAACCCAGTCTGACCAAATCATCGCCGACGACGCGGTTTTTAATGTACATTGAATAACACCTCCTAGGAAAATTTCGAAGGTCTGCCTGTTATGTCTGCATAAATTTGCCCGTAAAGTCATTATCCCGAAGTATAGTCGAATCTCAATAGCATTCAGCTCTAGCTACGGAGAGGAGATGAGGCTTACTAGGCAAGATGAGGAGTGAGCGATGTAACCTAGACTTTCCAAACTGAGACAAAATGCTATAATGCAGACGTCTTTGTATCTGTAACACAGTGACAATATGAATAGCATTTTGTATAGCATACATTGAGGAGCGACCAAAATGAATGCCATTACCTACCTAGAATCACACATATCTCAGTAGCATTCACATTATCTCAACCATAAACAAGACAAACGACATTAAATGAAAGATAAACATTGCAATAAACAAGTGAAAATACTCCACCCATTAAGATATGGTATAAGGGACCGTAAATCAGCAGTATGTTTAAAATAATGATGATACGTAATGGCCTGAGATACAGGTTGAAAGTTCAGTAACCAGGGTTTTTCCCTAGCGAATATTTTCATTCCATTCATCAATGTACGGTAGCAGTAATTTATTTGTCCCTCGCGCCGTATTTTTTCACGTACAGAATCAGACGGTGTGATCGACTCACCCCACCGCTCTTCTCACATTCCCTCCCTGCCTGTTTCTGCCGTGTTTAGCACGGCATTCCCTATCTCCGCGCATCGCCCACACGTTCCGCAACTTGGAAATCCGACCGTGGCCACTCGCCCTCCGTTCACCTCAGAGGAAGCTTTAAGGGCCTCCCTCCCTTTCCGCGAAATTTCACAACCGCATCGATAATATGATGCGACCTTGACCGAGGATCTCATTCAGCTGCATGCGCATGCGTGAAGGAGTCGGCGAGGGTAATACGTAGAGGGAGAAATAGATTTCGAGGAGTAGAGTGGCATATCACAGAATACGTCCCATTTTAGATTTCCCCTCATTTTTTATTCCGTTTGATTTCCATCGATCGGATACCGCGTTCATCTTTTATAGTCCGCCTCTGTCTCCCGATGTTGCCGTCGCTCAGAGGCGATCCTAATGCCCGTCTCTGGGCGGCGATGTTTACAAGGATTTCCTCTCGGGTGCGAAGAATTTTTTGTCGGAAGTTTCGGGGATTCTTACGGTCCGCTCCAGGATGACGGGTCTTTTCTTGTTCGAATTTTTTTATGAAAGTTGCAATGTTTGTTATGTTCCTGGAGACTCCCATAGAGCAGAAGAAGCGTTTCCATTATTAACGTATATGTCTGATAATACGACGTTTTAACTCCATTGAATTATGATCGATGGCGATATGTATTTTATTGGCTGCGGTGGCGGAGTGGTTAGAGTGTATTCAAACCACAAGGTTAATTGTTGGTAAGGAGTTGTAATTGCAGCTCGTAGGATTTTTCCGGTTAGGAAATGGTTCTTTGTGTATGTAAATAATGATAATTATTGAAATGGGTGTAATTTTGTTGTAATGTTGTCTTGCTGTTTCCATTAAAATATTACTTATTATTATTATTTAAACAATTAATTAATTTTTTTANAACAATATGTATGAAAAGACAGTTTTGAATTTACATGCTAATTTTTGCCTCTCTAAAAGACTCAGTTGTACAACAGTAATCAAATAAAATCCTTCTATAATTTTTGACTTCAAGTTAACTTATTTTTCTCATTTAATAAACAAAAAAATTATTGTTCCTTAAAATTAACCATAATAAATTAGGCCAATGACTTCAATTAATATATTTAGAGCAAAAAACCTATAGGATATAGGATTGTGCCCTCCTGACTCCTACCCAGACTCAGGAGGACTAGAGGGTTTCTATTATTGTGATAGGTTTTCTTTAATTATGTTAAATAAATTTGAAATTTGATTATTGTAAATCAATTTATTATTATTACTGTTTTCAATATTTAATTAATTATTGTTTGTGTTTATATATTTACTGAAATTTGTTTGCTCTTAATCTAATTGTGCAAAAAAGGCACACTAAAAAAAAAGAGCACACTAATTAAGTTTGATTTGAGTATGAAGTTCACTGAAAGAAAAGAAAGTTAAAACACGGCTGTTAATGAATTAGAGGTTAAAAATCACTACGTGAGCCGCACGTCGGCAGGCGGAACTCGCGTTTAGAGACAAACGGGAAGCTCCGGATAACCGATTTCTGGGAAAATCCCTATGCACATTTCGAAAATTAAGCTTCCATTTTATTGCTCCACAATAGGAAATCATTTCATATAGTGGAGCTTTTCCTCTAATCTCTATTATCTGCTGGGATGCGCATATTTCACATGAATTGTTCTTCTGCCTAATCTCTTCATTTTGAATTCATGAGTAGGTATAGGAAAATAAATTTATTATTTTATTATAATAGCACATTGTCAGAGCAAAACCAAAACTTTGAGAGCATACATAAATAAATATAAATACGTGGGGCTGTTTTCGACGATTTACCAAGCACAATGCGATACTCGTATATAGTACAAAACAAATGGATGTTAAACGCAGCAATAACCCAGCGACTTCAGACTACACAAAGAAGTATGGAACGATGTATGCTTGGAATCACAAAAAGAGACAGGAAACGCAAAACCTGGGTTAGGAAGATAAGAGGAGTGACAGACATCATAGATAAGGTAAGATCACTGAAATGGATGTGGGCAGGCCATGTTGCAAGGAGAAACGACAACCGATGGACATCAGCAGTGCTGAACTGGATACCAAGAGACGTGAAGAGACCAAGAAGAAGACCAAGGGACCGATGGAACAGAGACATCATTCAGTATTTAGGGGTAACATGGCAACGAGAAGCTCAGAATAGAGAAAATTGGAAAGCGCTTGGAGAGGCCTACATCCGACGTCGGATTGAAAATGGCTGATGATGATGATGATGATGATACGATAATAGAATGAAATGGGATAGTGCGCTCGAAAACCATTGCCATAAAATTGAGATGCAAGATGAATACGCCGTATGTTGCACTTGTGTGTTATTATAAATATAATCCTATAATGCATCTGAGAGGGGAATGACCATCAAGTCCGAATAGTAATTATTCCGTAGAAAGGAATTTTGTACGCTAAGTATCACACGTTGAAAAAACGGAAAAAAGCATGCGATTTATTTAAATCCTTTGAACTTGGAAATTTGGGAAAATTTTCCGTTCGAATACATGTGACTAAATTGTAAATTTACGGTTTCCGGTAAAAATTTCCCAAAGTGTACTCAGAAGTCAGGATGGATATTTGCAATAGAGTTTTTACGCCCACATTGGCTCTCGTTGAGTTGTTTAAGTGGAGACGGTTCAATTGAGGGGATTTCCTAAATAAATATTTTCCTCCGCACATCGGAAAACCTTAAAATACATCCCTTTAGTGATAAAAAGAACTTTATTTCAGGTCTATCCATAGGAAAGAATATGTGTTTCGTTGAAAGGGATTTCATTAGGTTTAAGACCTAATAAACAGTTAGCTATCCTATCAGTCAAAAATATATTAGTGTTTGATGTACTAATTCCAATATTATTAAATTGTCTCGTATATATTTTTTCCAAAACTGAAAAAATTCCCCTTGACTAATAATTAAAATTCCAGGATAAATTACGTCATTTTATCCTAAGATATGAAACTAGCTATCATGAAATAATATTTGAGCACGATTTTAAAGATTACAACCCCGGATAAAATAGTTATCATATTTAAAATCTTCACTTCAGACTTAAAAATGACTTTCCTCTTATAATGCAGTTTTCCTTAAATAAATCTGAGAATTCTATTATCTATCCATTCATTATCTTTGGAAAAAAGTTCATTATTCATTCATTATTTTTGGGTTACATTAAAATTTTCCGTGATGTTTTTACCAGTCATTTATTTTTACGTCTCGATGAAAAGAAAGAATTGTATGTATGCATGCATGTATCCCAAATATCATTTGTTGATATTGATTTTACTTATTGATATAAAAGCTATAAGCGAATATAGTGAGCTGCTAATTCATGGATTCATGTTATTGGGTACACATTTGATTTAGGAGAGAGGTTTGAATGATTTTAAATATTTTTAGATATGAATAATATCGAATAGCTCTTTGTTGAATCTAACTACATGAATTAATTTTCAGCGTCTCCCCGATAACAGAACAGTTTTACGAGTAACAAATTCCACCAAATTGGATTGCAAATGCAAAATGTATTTGTGTCCTTCCTAAATGAACTCCCAGCAGCTCTTGCATCTGCATCGTGATCCGCTTATAGAGCTTCGTGAGCAGTGACGCATTGATTGTTTGCTCTTCATTTAGCCCTTTTAAAATATCTATTTTTATGTCAAAGTGGTCCAAGTTCGCCTAAAAATGAATATATCCCTATTTCAAGTCTAAGAATGGTACATTGGTACGCTGTGTAAAACAGGATAACAGAACTAACCTCTTCGTCAGTAAACAAATAGTGTTGATATTAGAAATGAAATGATATTGGTGGAATCTATCAAGCATGTAAAAATGTCTTTAGAAAACTACGAAAGGAAAAAAGATTCAGCCATTATTTCCATAACAAGTAGATCCTGATTTTAGGTGAGATTACGATAAAATAATGATGGAAAAATTGACAAAAGCAAAAAAATATCGATATGACTGGCACTCGAACCCAGGTTTCCCAATTTCTAGGTTATATATATCCTATCTGATAAGATAGAAATGTAAAATATAGAGATTCATTAGTCAGCCAAAGGTTATAATTTATATACCAAAGATATCTTTGGTTCGACTCCAGATGACTCGAAACTCTTCCATAATAAATGCATGTTAAGTTTATACTTGTGAATTATAGCCTTTTTTCTTTTGCAAAAATAAATTTTAAACAATAGTCCTACGAAATCGAGGAAAGTGCCAAAAGGAAGAAAATTCTTTTCATTTTTGATCAGAAGTACGATTTTAGATTAAAAATAGCGAGAATTCAGACAACATACAAAAATTATGTACAATTTCCAGATAAGTATTACGGAAAGTGGAAACCTGGGTTCGAGTCCTGGTCATGTCGACATTTTCCGGTTCTCTTTTTCGTTTGTATTTTAAGCCGAAAATATATTAGATTTCTTTCTTCGCAAAATTAGGTAATTTTGGCAACATGGCTTTTCGAAATGTTTCCTTCATCTATGTAGACTTGATTAGAGGAAGTAAGGATGCTTAAGATTGAAACCAAATTATTTAAATATCCTGGATTTAGTTAATGAGTTTGTCAACTCTGAATCAATGCAAGCAAAGGCGAGGAACGCCATTCTTCTATTCGTCATCTCCATAAAAATTAAAACCTTATTTACTTAACCTTATCTTTAAAAATTCACTTCGGTAAACAAAGTTAATTTCGTCCAAATGTTAAAAGGTGAATTTTCTTCCTTCATATTGCTATTTCTCGAGTTCTTGGGATCTCCTTCCACTGACATTTACCTTTTCGAAAATCAGGTTAACTAGCTTCGGTCATTATTAATACCGATGAAAGATTTCCTCCTCGGCAGCTTTCATTCTCTTCAAAGGGAAGAAAGCGCAAAAAAGTTTTGCTGCCGTACGAGCATTCGCTTGTAAAGGAGAACTCGTTCCAGAGACGCCCTCTAAGGCGTTAAACTTCCTTCGCAGTCGTAAATCTTCGTCCAGACCGCAAAACTGTTTTTTCTTTCCTCTCCTAGGAAACGCTCTTAGATGCAACGTGGTGAAACGCAAAGAAACTTAACCCCGAAAGAGAATGGATGGTTTAACCAAAAGAATATCCGCTTGAGATTCCATCTAAAATACAGGTTAAAGTCCGTGAAAATGTGGAATTGAAAGGCACAGAGGTTACTATAAGTGTGATTTAGAAGAGGCAAGAAATGTGAACTCCATCCGCTGATACCAAAACACCAGGTAATATGTAGACTTGGATAACTGATTTTTATTCTTTGCAATATACAGTGCAAACTAAATACTCAAATTTTTGCTCATCGATATAGGTTTTCACTCCAAAACATACTAATTGCTCTATCAGTGCGCATCAGATTAGGAGAAAAATAAAAATACACTGCATTCTTTATCGGCATACATAAATAGAAATGGGTTTTAGTCCAGTCTTGAAGTATCCGTGACATAACAAAAGTTTCATTTCATTAGATGATTATATCCAGCGAACAGGTAGACATTTTAGCCAAAATCGTCATAACGTAATTGGCTATTTAAAATCAGGATATTAGAAGTTCATTTTAGTATCTTTAAGAGAATAAACAGAGGAATAAGAACCCAGATCACAGATTTTTTAAGCATTTTCTTAATATCTTGTAGTGATTCTCTAGACGGCTACAATTACTTTGCATTTATCCTGCTTAATATAGCAATCAGGTATTACGAGAAAAACCAGGGAAATAGATGCAATAGTTAACCCCTTCTAAAATGCATTTTTTTCGTGAACAGTATGCAAAAGATAACGAAAGAATAGATACGATTTATGATTAGATCACATTTGATTGCACATTATGATTTTATCACATTTACTACAAAGTCAGCAAAATTTTATCAATTTGCTTTCTTGATGATTTTTAGACCCCTTGAAGTCAGGTCGATCGTTTTCTTATATCACACTTACTCGTTCAATTACACAAAATTATCAAACTTACCGGCTCGGTCAGAGGTAATGGCGACAGAAATCATATTCAATAGCAGGCAAACTTATTGTGATTACTAATCCTATAGTAGCTTCTTTTTTAGTGACATATAAATACTCAATGAATGTGAAATTATATAATAGCATTCACGTATTATAAATAAACGAAATCGTGTGTATAAAAATAAATTTTTCTAGATACTTCAAAGGATACGCTTTTCTCTGAGTTTCCTCTTCAGCTATAACGACGTTTTTGGTGAACTTGGAGATTCTACAATTCTTATTATAAAAATTCGAAAAATGCCTCTCTAAAATTTTGAAAAGAACATTGCCAAAAAGGTCATTATCTTGAAAAATCCTTCAGGTCCGTATCAGAGACGGGAATAAGAATAAGATAATAAGAGAACATATAATAACAACTTCCAAATCACAGTGGAGAAGAAAAATCGTAGAAAATGCTCGAGATTTCACAAGAGCTTCTTAATGAGATATGTAGCATTGTTGATACATTCGTAGATTTAAATTAATTAACTTATGAAGGAACAAGCTGTATGCTGAGGAATGGCGATTGGGATAAACTTAGAAACTGTAGATTGAAATATTACTTGGACAGCAATGATGCAACTGCCGAATACAATAATAAAAGATGCAATCAATTAATGTGTGGTTGTGATGGAAAATAAGACTAGGAGTCCCAATAGCACACGAATACCAGCTGAGAGCATTGGAAAGATTCTAAGAAAGACGCTGGCAATGGAAATTTTGCACGATTGACATTAACACGGATTTTGATTAAATACATCCACCGAGAACGATTTTGTAAGGAATCTACTATGTGTCTGTTGTTATTCTACAGATTATTCCTACGTTGCCCGTACAAATGTTATATAAAACTTATTGCATATTAGAAAGATAGAATAGTATAAGCCATTAGGCTTTTGCAATCTGGTAAAAAATTGTTTTTCGTCTTAAATTTGTCTACAAAAAGAATTCTTCCTTATAAATATCGCTGCTAATTCTGTATAAACACTACAAAAATATATTCAAAGCGCGCTATCAAACGATCCCCACAGTTCAAGGCAACTTTAAAAATTTTAATCCAGTAGTTGCGAATTACATATTATAAAATACGGTAGCATAACGTTGATTTTAAAGGAATTTCAAGGTCTTCTGAAGAAGACGGAAGGGGAGAACGAAATGTTTCTTGAGTTCTGTTGTTTTAATATTAAATTGGAAGAAATTTATGGAATAACAAAAAAGATCCGATACCGTCTCTGTTCAATCTATCTCTACATC
The DNA here is from genome assembly GCA_000376725.2 of Ladona fulva. Classification (NCBI taxonomy): domain Eukaryota; kingdom Metazoa; phylum Arthropoda; class Insecta; order Odonata; family Libellulidae; genus Ladona; species Ladona fulva. The sequence goes on from KZ308237.1 coordinate 235,064, forward strand.
CAAATAATTGGTGGTACCAATTCCTGTAATTGCTTCGTAAGTTGAATAAGTCAGAAATTGAGGAATTTACTGCAATAATTTTAGCATATAATTAGTTAGGAGGTTTTACGAAAATTTCCGACAGTTCACCATCCCCGCCATTCCCAGTACTCTTCAGGTTGCGCCTAAAGGTTGGAACTGTTTTAGATGAAGATCGTACGTTTGGGTCGGAAGAAAAGCAAGGACCTATTTACCTGAGCATGGCCCCCAAATCTCCGGGGATCACACACCCTGTCATGTCTTTTCTTTGGAGGCTCGTCAAGCATGAAGTTAAAGTTCTACCACTACCCAGAAGATGAACTAAAAAATTGAATTACGACTGCAAACAACTTCGTAGACTGTGACACATTACAGCTTATTTGGATCGGATTCTCTTATCCTCTCCATTGTGTCCATGCTGCGACTGATAGTTCAATCAAACATTTATAAGACCAGCAATAAAATTATGTCGATATTCGAAGGTGTGATTTCGTGAAAAGACATTGCAAAATAAAAAACTTTTTAGTTTTCCACACGGACTTTAATTCGCGACCGGTTTCGAAAGCGCATTTACATCTCCAGGCCTGAAGATGTAAGTACGCTTACAAAACCGGTCGCCAATTTTCGGTGGAAACAGACGAAGTTTCTTTTCATTCTCCAGATAAAAGTTGATCATGTATACCAAAATAGGGTGAGATAAATTTTAAATATAATTTTTCCGGAGAAAGATGTTTTTTTAATTCTTATATTTCTTGAATAAACCTATGTATTTTAGCATACTTTATTACAATTAGCGAAGTGTATCGCTGTTTTTCGTTATGAAAAGTATCAAGAACTTCTCAAGTAAGCACACCTGATCTGTATTTCTCTCACCCGCCTCAATTTTTGGAGGAGGGGGGAAAAAAAAGGCGAGGTGGCAACTTGAGATAGGAGGAGAGAAAGTAAGAAAGGAAAATTAGGGAAGCGAGAACGGAGGGAGGGAAGGGATGGCAGAGGAAGGAAAGGAGCTGGAAGAATAAGGAGCTTATTTATAAGGAAAGCGGAAAGGTAAAGATGAAAGGAGGATTGATAGGACGTTGAGGAGTGGCCGCTGCGTGAGAAAGGGAAGAAGAGGAAGAATGGCGATTGGAAGAGAGTGGCTTCGAGTGTTCCTCTTTTTTGCTGGATCGATGAGAGGGAACGGATGCCAAGGATCAGGTGAGAAAGAAAGTCCTTCCTCCCTCTCTTTCGTATCGTTTCAACTTGGAAAGAGTTTACTGCGTTCTTCCAAAAGAGAAGGTCAGACCGCTTACTGTAGAAAATATCTCCCTACCTTTCCCCATTCCCCCAAAACGCCTTTCTCGATCCGTAGTTTTCGCCAGCTTTTTTTGAGAGTTTCTTCAGCTGACGGCACAATACGTGTCTTATATTCATTTCACCCTCCGATACTCACGAGGTATTATTTTGAATTCTAAACGAGCGATATTTCTACGCTTGCTGCGAAGATGCTGATCACATCTTCTTTTCCGAGAGTTTTATGATGCGTGCATATTGTTCAAGGGAATATTCGAAAGACTTAGAAATTACTGTAAAAGTATTTTACGTGCCGAGGGGAGGTATATTATGTTTGCGGTGGACTGAAATGTTACCACCTCCATATACTGATGAATCGAATGTTTTTCGTTTCTCTTTTGGTAAGGAACAGAGAAAAAATGTGTTTCATAAACATTTTTCACAAACTTGTTCTTATTCATTATACTTGTATAATATATGGCAGTCTCAATATCGGTCTGTGTAGAGGGTAATACAAATTAAGATAATTGAGGTTGATTAAATAATGTTGTAGATATTATAAATTTAGCTCTGTATAACGTACTTATGTACTGATTGGATAGTGTTGTATTTTTGATTGGTTTTGTGATTTTGATCCTTTTTCCTTGCATTGTATTCAAATACGTAAGTATGTATGTTTTAATCATTGTATGACATCGGACACTTCCACCTGAATGTCATTCATCTAGTTCACCCCATATTGAATACTATTAAATGTGTTATTTTCAACACTTCTTTCAACTTCATCTTACCTAGTGAGAGACCTCATGGAAGCTAATGGTATAGGTTAGAACAAACTTCCACGCCTTACAGTACTGCGTGGTATTTTAAACGATGGGGTACAAGGGTATATGACTTTATGGAAAATAAAAAATAGTAAATGTCCTATGACATTTTTGGTATTTTACTTGGACAGCAGGATTAATTCATTATCAGATTTTCATCTATTCAGTAAATCTATGTAGTATCAAATAACCGCAAAGAAAAAAAAGAAAGCAAAATGTATAACATGAAACGTTTGGAAGGTTTTGCGAGATGTTCGTCCAAACTCCACTGAATACTTTGCCGAGCTCTGTTTACTCTCTATTATTCAGCTAATTTGGTTCATTGGTGTCAAATGTGCAAACAGGTAACAGAGCGAAAGTGAAAAAAAATAGTTTTTTACATATCATTAATTATTATAGAAAGATTACATATCATAATATTATAATAATCATTTTTTATTTGCTTAAATTAACTCATGCTAAATGATATGGTCGCTACTTGGTGAGTTTCAAGTCTGAAGGCAGTACCTACGTATACATATATTTACAAATATTACAATTAATATTTAAGGTAAAGTAGTAATCGAAGCAAAGTTTTATCTTTGGCCCTGGTTGTGACGCCACGCTAGAAACTACCTTGGGTAATTAATTTTTGGCATAAATTAGAATTGATTTGGCTGAAAGAACAAATTCAGGCGATGAAAACTAACAATAGTAATATTTCTAAAGAAAAGCATTCAGCGTAAACTTCTCGTGCTTGCAACGATTCGTAAAATAAAAAATAGCTATTGAGAACAATATGTCGATGCTTAGTAAAATTCGGTAGTAAGGTAGTTATACATATTGTTTGTGGTTAATTTTCGAAGTATATATGTATAAGTAATAAAATTGGATGGTCTCATGCTCTCTGTTTCAGGCGAAAATTCATACATACATAATAAATAGCGTTTCCCGTACGTTATGATTTGAGAAAAGTTCTTAAAAATTCTCAATCGAATACTGGGAATGAAAATAAATCGAATACAAATTAGAATTTAAACTGCATAGCCCGTAATATTCATAATGTTTGGCGTTACTTTCATTAAGTTGAGATACTTAAAATCCCATTAATTTGGTACAATTCCTGTTCAACTTTCTGTACTCCGAAAATCACGTACGTTAGTAAACTTCGGGGGTCTTCCTACGATTTTCCCTCCAAATGAAATTTTAAAGAAGGAAAATATATTTTAATATGTTTTTTGCGGAATAAATTATCGCTCAGCATTTGAATGAGTAATTTTTCAACGCTTTCCAAAAGTAAGAATTTATAATCTACGGTATCAGCGGTATTTACGCGAGAGCGGGCAGGTGCGAATTTAAAAAGGAAAAACTTTCTCCAGGAACGCTTATTAATGTTTTGTTATTTTTCCAAGTCTTTCCATTTGGCCTCATTTTCAGGAAAAAATAGCGACGGATTAGTTTCAAATCCTGAAATACTGAATGTCTTCTCCAGATCCAGGCTCTTGAGCGTTAAAATTCTTTTGTTTTCTTGAGAGTACTTGAAGAGGAACTATTATTTGTGCCACGTTGATGATCACTGTTTCAACTTCACCTCTTTTGACCACACTTTCTTGACATTTTAATCCCGGAATAGAGCTAAAATAGGCTAATTAAGATAGTCGCCTTAATCTCCAGGAGTTGATGGCTCTGATGTTTAATGTATCAGATATAGTCTAATTCTCTATAACTCAACATGCAAATCATCATGTACGTACGACAATGTATAACTATATATTGATATTATTAATCTCTTTATAATCTATTAATACATATATCATATATGTATATATGTATTGTCTAATCTCCGACCATGTACTTCTATTTGTATGTAATTGTATAT
>KZ308237.1:279710-311015 GCA_000376725.2 Ladona fulva
AAAATATAATTTGATGTTATTACAAATTATTATTATTTTTATAATTTGAACGATTCTTTGCATACAGCAGCCATCGAGCGATACAGGTAACATCAGAGTGCAAAAATTATACCTTTGAAACGATAATTTTGGTACCTACCAGTAAAGTATTTTTTGAACTACGAATCAATCTCGGTGAAAAATGGAACTGTTCATTTGTTTTAAAATATCCAAGTTCGGAGATAAAAATAAAGATTGCTACATCTACTTTTATTCGGGATTCGTGTTTCATTAGAAAAAGAAACAATTTCATACTTTTCTGAAGTTATGATTGAGGATATGATATAAATATACATCTACTAAAAGTACAGAAGTCAGTATACCTCATCCCTTAAAAATGTATGACTTAAAAAGCAGCTTTACGATAGCAATATCTCTCGCACCATTTGCTTTTCCATTCCTTGGGGAAATACATTTTGAGAATTGGTCTAGTAAATGTATGAAAGGTGTAATTATAAGGTTATTCACGTTATTTAAAACAATTCATCCACATTAATACTTCAAATAATAGAAGGTGAAAAAATGAGAAAACCTCCACTAAATAGAGCGATTAATTAAATTTTTATGAATTGTTGTAGTTTTTCGACTATATATGTAAAAGGATTTGTAATTTGATGAATTTATTTATTCTAAATATATTCAGGTATCTTTAGATACTCGCTTAAAAAAATACTGATTTTTCAGAATACAACAGACAAGCCTCGAAGAGGATATTAAATTAGAGAACATGGACGTGTTCCGTGAAATATTTTCGTCATCTTGGATTTGTGAATATGTGCGTTTATTTGTAGTTTTCCTTTTACTGAGTTATGAGCATTCTTTCGGTCAGAAGTGGAAAATTGCGAACGTCACTCCAATATTTAAAAGCGGCGTTAAGGAGGATCCAGCGAATTATCGGTCTCTATCTCTAACATCATTAAGCGGAAAAATAATGGAGCACATAATTCCTAGGTCTTTAATGGGCTTTTTGAAACATCAAATTTCATAGTTAGGAATCAACACGGTTTTCGTAAGACTCAATCTTGTGAGTCTCAACTGGCGTTATTAGTACACGATATCCTAAAATACGAAAAGTTGAACGCTTCGTAAAATGTTGAAACTCATACCCAAGGTGTGTACCTTTTAGGTAAAGCAAGCGAAAGGCATGGGAAAAAAATTTTGAAGAGCAGCTTCAAAATAAATAAGACATCTAAGTTTCTATCCAGAGGGCAACTCAAATTTATCGTTCAATTTTGAGTCAACGTACCATGAATTTTCAGAAAATCTCAGCATAAAATTATACAGCAAATGGATTCAGTGGTGAGGGGGAAGAATGCTACTAAAACGGTGGAAATTGAACGATGATGGGGCGATATTATAGAAACTAATGATTTTAAAAAGACTTACGAGATTGAAACCCGTAAATTCTATCTACCAAATAAGATTGGTTGATCGAATTAGAAGTTCTGGAAGTGTATTCGATGATAGTTTAGCGCATCATTTATACAGTAAGATATTTTACAGGGATGTCTCAATTTAAAAACTAAAATATTCACTCTCAAAATACTAAAGAAGTGTCAAATTCTGGCAATTTTGCTTCACTCAGTGGATGATTTAATTTTGTTTTTAATCGGATGACTTTTTTATTTGTTATTCTATTCAGAGGAAATAGATATGTAGGATGAGACTGAAATTAATTCTTGAAATATTGGTATTTTCCTTTGAAGTTTTATACAGTTCTTTTTAATATAGCTAAGATATAATTGAATATACCGTCTGTCTGCAGAAATATAAAACTAAAAAAATGTAAATTTATAAAATATTTGGAAAATTACATTCATAATTTTTAAAATGTCTGAACTTTTAAAAACTTCCTCCATATTGATTTGATAAAAGAGTTAGATATTTATGTGTCTTATCTTGCTGGGAAGGATACTTTATTACTCACTTCCGACCTAGATATTTTAATACATCAAAATAATTTGTGTTTAAGGCTATATTCATTCATATACCAACGGATTAAATAATCTATCCCCAAATATCGTCTACCCAAATTTATGGACCTCATTAAAGTAATTCTCAAGTAGCCATGCTTTTCATTTATTTTCTTTCGACCACATGCCGATCACCGGAAAGGGGAAAAAAGGAATGAATAAGCATAAAGGTCTTTATTTCTCCTAATCTCTTTCGCAAATAAAATTCGTCATGGAAGAGAAGGGTTAACGATTAACCAAAAGAGCGGGAGGCGACTCAAAGGCGGAAAGAAATTATTTTTTAAGGCTCATTAACTCAATTTATTTAACTCGGTCTGTTTTGCGACCCTCCGCTACTCAAAAGTTTCTCTCTTTAATTCTTTAACTCTAACCTCGGAATATTACCCTAAACAGTTTCCATATGACAATTTCCTAAAGAGTAATATTATTCCTGAATTTCCGCAATTGTACGTTGTCTATCAGTAATTCACATCCTGCATTTGTTTTCCATTACGCATTATTTGAAAAGTTATTAATTTTGGATGGTACACGCCAAATGCTGGTATATTTAATTACCCATTACGTTCTCTTAATGTAAACTTTTCGTTTTTCATCGGTTAAATATTTGTAAGAAGGTTAATTATTCCATATGTGTATCAATTACGAAGTACTTCAGACGACTTAGACTTACATTTTAATTCTTGATATCTTTTGTGTTGTAAATACAACATATGAACTTCAATTAGATTCCACGGAATTGAGTGAATATAGGTATGGGGAATTAGTTTCAGTTTTCAGCCTGTTCTATTCACAGAATGTGTTTCAATTAATTAATTAATTAGGTGTAGTTATTTCCTTAAATGCTTATGCAGTTCCTTTTGTCTATTTTTCCAAGTTCTAGACTTGTCAGTTCTGTATTCTATTTGTTAATTCTTTCTGCAACGCATACATTTTTTGTGTGAAAGTTGCCTCATCCTAGTTCAAAGAGACAATCCTGTTTTTTGTATGTAATTTTATTTCTTGAAGAGACCTATGAATATATTGTTTCAACTATTTATCAAAAACAAACTCCCCATTGTTTTTTCTACGCCTAAAAGTAACAATTATGTAATTTTGACCATATTTACAACAAAGACAAGAAGGTAACAATTCATCCTATGCTGAGGGTGTGAGAATTGGTTCTATTGCGTGAAATTTCACCTTTATACGTATCATGTATTCACCAAAATGGGTTTATCTCTCCACTAACGTAAAGAGCTTCCAAATGGAGCTCCTAACATTTTAGTTATGAGCCCTCGTCCTAGTACTATAGAATGATTTGTACTACAGAAACAAGAATCTTTCTAATTCATTTCTTATCTTAAATTCAATGTTACGTAAAGTCAATATTTCCTTATGTAAAAATTCCTTCAACACCTTTTGTCTTTTCCCCCAATTTTTATTACCGTCTCTAGTGTATTATTAGATCCCACCCCTCTTTTTATGCCCCCAAACGCCCCAAAAATGCCTTATCACGTTCTTTTTTGCCGGAGATCTAATTCACCGGATCCTTCAGCGGCGACCGAGGCATCCCTCACTGCGTCCTAACGAAGACGTAAAACTGTGTTATCGCCGCAATCGCAATTCTCCGTCTTCTTATTTTTTATCGGCCTCTCTTCCCACTCCAGCCTATCTTTACCTCTGCCGTGAGTTTTGTTAGCGCTGGCTATAGAGGAGACAAATTTGTCCATAATTCCCTTCCGGGATGGAAAATATTTCTTCCACTATGAAACGGTGGATGCAGAGAGAGGTAGGTGGCAATAAAGCACAGCTTAGACTCGGCAAAATATAGGGTTCCCTGGTAGTTCCTGTGCACTTAGAATTGTTGTAGTTTTTCGACTATATATGTAAAAGGATTTGTAATTTGATGAATTTATTTATTCTAAATATATTCAGGTATCTTTAGATACTCGACTTAAAAAAATACTGATTTTTCAGAATACAACAGACAAGCCTCGAAGAGGATATTAAATTAGAGAACATGGACGTGTTCCGTGAAATATTTTCGTCATCTTGGATTTGTGAATATGTGCGTTTATTTGTAGTTTTCCTTTTACTGAGTTATGAGCATTCTTTCGGTCAGAAGTGGAAAATTGCGAACGTCACTCCAATATTTAAAAGCGGCGTTAAGGAGGATCCAGCGAATTATCGGTCTCTATCTCTAACATCATTAAGCGGAAAAATAATGGAGCACATAATTCCTAGGTCTTTAATGGGCTTTTTGAAACATCAAATTTCATAGTTAGGAATCAACACGGTTTTCGTAAGACTCAATCTTGTGAGTCTCAACTGGCGTTATTAGTACACGATATCCTAAAATCTGCCGAAAATAAAAGGAAAGTCGACGCGGTATTTTTAGATTTTCGGAAGGCATTCGATAAGGTCCCTCATCATAATTATTGTACAAATTAAAAGTTGCAGGAATCAATGCAGAGGTAATAAATTGGTTAAAGGACTTTCTCTCCGATAGAGAGCAACGCGTAGTGCTGGACGGTATTAGTTCTAACGTGGTAAAGGTGACCTCGGGCGTCCCGCAGGGTAGTGTAATCGGACCGTTACTATTTTTAGTATACATTAACGACCTCAGCAATCTTATTGATAGTAAAGTTAGGATATTTGCAGACGATACGGTAATTTACAGGGAAATAGAGAGTAAAGAGGATAGACTAACCCTGTCGAATGATTTAGATAACATTATGAAATGGTGCGATGATTGGCAATTAGAGCTAAATGTAGACAAATGTTCAGTAGTTAACTTCTTCGAAAGAAAATCTATTATTAAAGATTATCCGTACAGTCTCCGTGGGATAAACTTATTAACAGTAGAGTCAGTGAAATATCTTGGAGTAACTCTCACGAATAACTTAACATGGAGTACTCACATCCATAATATATGCGGAAAAGCACTTAAAAAACTCAGCTTCGTAAAGAGAATAGTCGGTCGGAGCGACGAAAAAGTTCGCGAGCGATGTTATCTTGCGTTAATCAGACCTCATCTTGAGTATGCGTGTAGTGTATGGGACCCTGCCGATAAATGTTGTATTAAAAAATTAGAAAAGGTGCAGCGAAAGGCTACGTTTGTACGTTCCTTTCGTTCTACGTTCGAATTCGTACTACGATACGTTTTGTAAAGAATTGCTACGATAAATCAGTGAGCGTCACTCAGATGCTACAGGACGCAAAATGGGAATCATTGGAAGTTAGAAGAGTCAACAAAGGATCAATTTACTGGATAAATTCAGAGAAAGAACGTTTAGAGATGATGTAGTGGATATAATGCGATCACCATGCTACATAGGCCGTTCCGATAATGAGAAAGATCAGAGAAATAGATGCCAGAACGAATAGATTCAGGAACTCATTCTTTCCGCGAACGATACGCGAAAATAATCGATTAGGGAAATAGAGTCATGGTGCATGCACCCCCTGCCACACACCGAAAGGCGGCTTGCAGGGTAAAAACATAGACATAGACTTACACAAGTGTTTGAGTTTAGTTCTTCAAACTAATGAATAAAATATGCTATATCCTCCTACGGAATGGGTCAAGCATTGATGCATATTTTTTAAGTTTAATTTCAAAATAAAAATGGATTAATCGAGCTTGCTAATCTATTTAAGAGCTCTTTGTATCACATACGTTCACGATCATACGTAGTTATTTTACGTTACTTCAAGGACACCCGCTACGTCCCCGTATTTCCCCACCAGTCGCTTTCCTTGAACTTATATTACCTTACATGGCGTTGATGCAGTGCGGGTTATCTATGTTTCAGGCGTTAGTCTATTCTGCTGGGGGACGTAGCCTTTCAAAGGGAGACAAATTTAGTGAAGAGAATCCACTTTTTCCACTGCTCTTTTTCTGTAAGGAGCTCATATGAATTTTCATAGATTGTGTGCGAAGCTATTTCTCAATCCTGGTTGCTGCTCTGTTCCCGAATATCTACGATCTATCTCGTAAGGAGTAAGGTAGTCGGGCGCACTCGAGGACGGAAAATTTTGGAATTTTATTTATTTATTTATTTGAAGATACTCTGCGATTTGGCCATCAGGCCAGGTGGCAGAGGTTATCTATAAGGAAAAGAAACACGGCTGTTGTAAGACATCTGAGTAAGATAAAAGCTCCAAATAGCCGTTGTTTGCGTGCAAAACTAACCGTTGGAGAGTTCCCACCAGCGGGGGTTGGGTTACTCCGTGGTCGTGCTTGTAAACAAGTATTGTTCTCGATACGTATTTCGACAACTATGTTGCCATCTTCGGGAGAGAAGAATAACTTGGAATTTTAGCGCAAAAAATATAATTTGATAGTTATTACAAATTATTATTATTTTTATAATTTGAACGATTCTTTGCATACAGCAGCCATCGAGCGATACAGGTAACATCAGAGTGCAAAAATTATACCTTTGAAACGATAATTTTGGTACCTACCAGTAAAGTATTTTTTGAACTACGAATCAATCTCGGTGAAAAATGGAACTGTTCATTTGTTTTAAAATATCCAAGTTCGGAGATAAAAATAAAGATTGCTACATCTACTTTTATTCGGGATTCGTGTTTCATTAGAAAAAGAAACAATTTCATACTTTTCTGAAGTTATGATTGAGGATATGATATAAATATACATCTACTAAAAGTACAGAAGTCAGTATACCTCATCCCTTAAAAATGTATGACTTAAAAAGCAGCTTTACGATAGCAATATCTCTCGCACCATTTGCTTTTCCATTCCTTGGGGAAATACATTTTGAGAATTGGTCTAGTAAATGTATGAAAGGTGTAATTATAAGGTTATTCACGTTATTTAAAACAATTCATCCACATTAATACTTCAAATAATAGAAGGTGAAAAAATGAGAAAACCTCCACTAAATAGAGCGATTAATTAAATTTTTATAACGTTTCGCGATTTTTAACCCACTTTTTTAAAAAACCGTGCAGTAAATAATACAGAGAAGAGGAAAGGTATTTTATTTTCAAATCTTAAGCAAAAAGGTCCACAAAAAAATAAACAAAAAAAGAGTACGTGCTCCGGAAACGTTTCGATTCTCTGCTAATTGTCTTTAAAACTCAAGCAGATTTTCATTTGTTTTTTCGGCTCATTTTATTTGAAGTTAATCGGAATTCAATTCTCGTCTGCCTTCGCGAAGTTGCCTTCTCATATCTTTCCGTTCGTTCCTCTCACCCATCTTTCTCCTCTCTCTTTTCAAACTTTCTCGGCTCATTCCTCTCTTATTCCACTTTTCCTTCAGAAGATTTCAGTATCTCTTTCGACTATCACTCGATTTATTAAATCCTTTTGAGTCCAGAGGTCTATCATATCAGATTTAATTTACTTTACATTCCTGTGTTTACATTTCTCTCGCGATTTTAATTTAGCCTGGCCGTTACATATCTCCTTAGAATCCAATATTTAACTTTACTTCCTTAATTAATTTATCACTCGTTTACTCATAAAATCTTTAATACCAAATAATTACCCTCAACGGTTATTTCCTTATTATCTTTTTAGATAGTATTTTAGATTATTAGTTACATCAATTAATTTATCATTAATGCATTTTTTCCATCACTTTCCTCTTCCGTTCTCTAAACTTATATTGCATCACACCAATTACTTAAATATTAAATTGAAAATAAATATATTTTACGTCATTCCCACCGGGCTAAACAGATAAAAAAAGCTGATATGCCTCTTTCATTCAAAAATCTCCACAAAACTTTCCCATCGTTGCATTCATCTATTTCTTCAGCGACATCCTTACATCATTTCCCACAGTTTCTTTTATTGTGTGAGTCGTTATACGCTTCCTTTCTCCAGCTCATACACTATACTGTATTATGTGGAATACGATTATTATTACCTATTACTCTCGATAATTGATCCATGAACAGAGATGTTGAAACTTTTAAGTTCAAAGTTTAATTTGAGTAAACATTTTATACTTTTTTATGTTATTGGGGAGAGTACAATAAAGTTCCTGATTCAATAAAAGCACTTTACCTAAAGTGGGAACATATCAATTAAATCTCTATAAAATCTTTAATACTAATGTTTGAAATTATTTATAAATTATTTTAAAATATAATTGATATGATAAAGCTCGAATATTTAGAAAGAATAAGCAAACATCTTTAAGAATCCACCCCACAACTTATACTAGACGAGATAAAACCACCTGTGAAAATCACTATGTGGTTCTTTCTAAAAATAAAATTAGTTTCACATTCACTCTTATGGTGAGGTTAGGCCGAAATGGGCTATCTTCCATCTAACTTCTAGAGATATTAAATGATAATAACATTACACTAATAGCTAAAATAATTGACTAAAATAAACTTAAATCTATAAAAATAAATCAATACATCCAAAAAATCTGGCAAACATAGGTACAAGAAAAATTGCACGAATGTTAGATAGAGATTGTAAATAAAAACAGGCAGTTAAGCTAATGAATAAAAACTACTTCATAAATTTCGCAAGATATAGATACATATGAAAAAAATTTGGATGTGAAATAAGATTAAAGCTGAAACTTAAAATTAGGTAAACGGAAGAATAAACAATTGCCATTACTGTAATATATGGAATATTACTCTCGATATTTGAACCATCCGGCGAACAGAACTAAAACAAGTAGATTCGTGTGAAATGAAATGTTTTCGAGCAGTGAAAGTGTGTACAAGGAGGGATAGATTAAGGAGTACATCTATAAGAGAGGAATAAGGCGAGGAACAGGCTTACAGCCTAATGATAGAATGAAGAAGAAGTAGACTTTATCCATGCACAGGGATGTCGAAGCTTCAAATCGTAATGATCAATACATTTATAATTCAATTAATCGTAATATCGGTAAAGTACAATAATACTCCTAGTAATGATCATTCATTAAAAAGATTTCACCATTTGCAACCAACGCATTTACCATTATTTTTTTAGTGCAACATAACTTCGGCGTGCAAGAGAATTTTATTTCTCAATAGGATAGTTGATTATTTGAGTATTCACGTCTGTTCCCCATTATGTCACCAACACCTAAATTGTTAACCAATTATTTTCTCCCATTCTTCTCCTCTGCCTGTTCTGCTCTCCATATTCAATTCTTATCAAAAGCAAATTTCATTTGTCTATTTTTAATCCACGTCTTCTTCCGTCTCTCAATCTCTGTTTGCTAAACAGAATCCCTCAGAACCACTTTCCTCCAACTCCTACGCACCTTTAGCCCCCATGCGTGGCCATTTCTATCTCGTTTACAGACTAAATCTCATTCATTGCAGAAAATTGTCCGATTCACTTCAACGCCGCCCACACGCTATCACTCGCAGAACAGAGGAAATATCACGATGGAAATAAACAGACTCTTCTCATTACCTTTTTTTCCGACTTTCCAAAATCCACGCTGCCAATGAGCATCTATCTTTTCCTCCCACACGATCCCGCTCAGTGTAACCTCCTTCCTTTCCCCGTTTTATATTCATGGGATGCTTTTATTACACTGACACTCATACCGAGATATGGAGAAGCTCGTTTGGCCAACAGTTCTTCCGTAATGTGTTATTAAATAAACAATAAACATTGGTTATTAAAATGGCGGTTATTTATTCATCTTTTTACCTTATTTAACATCCATCTTTAGAAAGAACCACGTGGTGATTTTCACAGGTGGTTTTAATTCGTCTAGTAAACGTTACGGAGTGTGTTATTAAGACTTTTTGCTTGTTCTTGCCAACAATTTGAACTTGAACATATCAATCATATTTTAAAATTATTTAAAAGAAAGTTGAAACATTATTATTAAAGATTTATTGGAGAGATTTTCTCGATGCTTCATGAAATAATTTTTTAAAGTATTGCAAAAAGTATCAAACATCTTCTGCGACGTTGATATTTAAAGTAGCAGAACAGCACGTTCGCTATCAGTGAAGAGTGAGATTTTTAAGAATGTTTTAGGTATTCCTATATACATAGGGTTTGTTTCCCTATTTATGCTTATTCACATTTTAGACCGAATAACTCCCATTGATAGCTTCATTATGCAAGTATTTGTGCTACCCTTTTGATGTTTATAATTTTTAAAACTTTGCAATAAATCCCTATATATGACAGGAACGGAAAACGAAATGTCCAATAAACGATACACCGGGGAAACGTGCATAAAATATTCCTTTGGGAAACGGAATTTCGATCAATCGCGGTAGAATCGTATTCACAAGTGGAACCATTCAGGTAAGCGTTGGATTGTTCCCCCTTTGACCCTCGATTCATTTTTGTGTGGGTGTAGACCCAAAACCTCGCGCCCTTTTTCACCCTCCGTGATTTATTTATCCGCTTCGTTGTCAAGGTCTTGCCTTACGACCTTGCCTTTTCGTGGATTTGAGAGTTCAGACTATTTCGACAAAAGGGATAATCATCGTGAAAATTAGTATCTCGAAAGAAGAATTGTCGGGATCTTCCCCGGAAGGTATAGTACAACAAGTTGTGAACGTGTTCCTGTTTCGCACTGCTGATTCGAGTCACGTTTTCTTTCGTGAAATTCCATTTATACTCACATTCTATTAAGCATAAAATGTTTCCGATTGGGCTTCACGTTTCGATTGTAACAGCGAAATCTTTTGCTAGGAATAACTTTCGTAGTTTCTTAGATCCTAGAAAGGTATATCTATGATGAATCATCAACTTAATTTCTCTCTAGTTATATGTAACCTGCTGTAAATTTTATTGAAATCCGAAATTTCCCTTAGATAATGCAATGTTAACCTATAATGGCTGAAATAATTTTTGAGTTTTATTATTAACGAAAGGTATTGGAACGACGTATTTTAAATATACTTCTTTGCAGCACACAATTTTTCAAATTTAAATTTATATCCTGCTTCTTTCTTACCAATACGTTAAAGTGCTATTAATAGTACTCTACTCTCACATTATTACTCCTTTCTATTTAAAAGCTGTTTAAAATGTTATTTAATGTAATTTTTCATCCTCCATTAAATCATAGTAAATTTTCCTAACTCAATGATTCATTTTCAATTAGTAACTTTCTGTACGACGATCTTTTTCTCATTTGTCTTAACCCCACCACGAGTTTCATAGCAGGAGGCGAAAATGGCATGTGCTACGCTGGATTAAATTCAATCCCCTGTTCAGTGAAATATAGCCTGATTACCTTTTATTCAAAGAGAGAAAATTAATTTCATATTTCGAGAACAATGGGCTTCTTATACACTGCCAGAAAAGCTTCTTTTTTCTGTTTCGTCCGTTGAATTCCTTATCTCCTCCCTCTCTCTTCTTTCACAGTGAGGCACTCCTTATTTTACTCACTTCTTTGTCTCCATTCTTTTTACGACCAAACTGATACCACAGCGGCAACCTTTTGCTCTGCCCGTAGCGGCTTTTTCCATTACACGTCCTTATTTTCTCCACCTCCTTTCAAACAATCCCAAACATCGGAGTCTTTCCTCCTCTTTACCACAAAATTTCAACTCGTCTTCTCAGTTACATACAGGCATCTCCATCGCCATGAGGATCTAAATGTTACGAGCCTCAGCCAATTTCTCTCTCTCAGTTTTCCGCAATCATTTCCAATACTGCGTGAGTTTTCCTTTTTCATTCACTACGGTTTTCTTTTGTCTTTCTTTTACAGAGCAATTTTTGTGTTGGCGAACTCCATCCATTTCCTTTTCGCTGCTATTGATTGCTGAACGTTCCCTTCCCGAAGGGCTGTCGTTACCTCAGGGTATAACATCACCGCACAGTTTTATTTCACTGAACGGTTACTTTATTTTAAGACTACTTTGCTCTCTTTACTCAGCACCCAGTTCGTCATTTACTGGGAGCAGGGAGAGGATGTACCAGCACTGGCTATTGCAAAATATTCTCACAATTTCATTTTCCGAACGCGCCGAAAATAATTGGGCCATCGAGGAACTCGGCTGAAGAAATTTTCGGAAAACGAAGAATTTTTTCTCTGTTCTTCGAACTGAACGAGTGAACGAAGAATTCTGCTAACGAACGCTCTGATTGAAGCCTGCGCATGAGTGCGTGCAAGTAAAATTGTTTGTATACTAAGCAAGGTTAAACATATTCCCATACGTCACTGGTGGCTTACGGGATATGTATCTAAATCCAAATCTAACCAACTTGATACGCTCATAATTCGAGCAATCTCTAAAAGAAGAAAATTTGGAAGGCGCTGCTCGAAAGTATTCGAGTTATGAATGAAATATAATTATAATCCGAAAATTAACAGTAACTTCTCTCACTTTTGAATATTTTTTTTCTCTTGGTGTCATCCTTCATCGCTATATACCGTCTTGTCCTTCGCCACAATTATTTTCAGCATAAGCTTAATTTAATTAAGCATATGGTCAGTATCTGTGTCCATATTTGTATATTTTCCATTTCTTCATTTCTCTATTTAGATATTTCAAAATGTCAACTATATCAACTCAAATTTCTCTTTGGGTTTCTCTACTCAAACGTTACTACTCTCTCCACGTGCCGATTTCTTGTCAGAGTTTAATTTAATCCTCTTCCAACAAAGACTCATTATCGGTCCATGATATTTTAACAAATGAGAAAATTGAACGTAGTATTTTCCACACGATTTTATTATTCGACTGGTTTAAACCTAACATTCATCATTAAGTGATGAAAGAATAATCAAGAATAATGCAATCTTGTGGAAAATACTAAGTTCGATATTATTATTCATTCTAAAGACTATAATATGGAACCTATTCCATGGTGGCAACCGTTTACATAATTGAACATGATTTCTAGATCATAATGAACAATAGTAACCCCAAAATAATATAATATACGCAAGTACAATTATGAAATCATAGAGTCAACTTATGTGAAGGGGAGAAGTATTCTGCCTGGTATTCACCCAAGTCGGGAGAAAAACCCCTCCAAAATCTCCCGAAGGCAGTTCGTCATACAATCTCACAAACAATTTGTCATACAATTACAATTACAAAGATTATATGCATTGATTACCATTTGAACCATATCATTATTATTACATCTTACTATACAAACAAGTTGATCATCAAAAGAAATATATTTTTATGGGATACTTTTTACTTTACATTTACTATCTATTTAGCCGTTCATTTTTCTAATTCTACTTATGAGAACGCTACGAGATTGGGGAAGAGGTTCTAGGACTTCTTCAGATAAACTGTTCCACTCATTTACGGTCCTATTTAAGAAAGAATACTTGAAAATATCTCTCCTCTGTTTTATCGAAGATATTTTGTACTTATGGTCCCTCCTTGCAATATAATCTGGTTCTCGTAGCTTGTTATTCTCATTTATTACATGGCGTTCCACAAAGTAAGATCAAATCATATTGATACTGTTGAAGTCATTTGTAATGGTATTTCAACATTCAAGTTAAACTTGGAATTTTGGATCATTAGATAGTCTTGTGTCCTCTTTTATTACATATTGTGTATATAAAATTTTTAGTCAGTTTATTTTGTGATTCTTCTTCAACCAGGCACCAAAACATGGGACGAGACCAATAAAGACGAAACGAAAAATGGAGGCATCATCAAATACCTAAGCGTAATCTGGAAATTTGAACCTCAAAACAGAGAACTGGAGAACACTTGGAAAGGCCTGTATTGTCAGATTTAAAACGGCTAATGACATACAGATAATTAGGTACGTTTTGCTCTTATTCCTGATTTAAAATTTCGGCATTTATTCCTTTCATTACTCTCAGCTTTATTCACGAACTTCAAAGAACCTTATTCATGACCATCCCATTTCTTCCCTTCTTAATTAAGTTTCCGCGGTTCGCCTATTTCGGACAATGGCAGAAAATCGTTGTGATTATGACCTCCTTTTCCTGCGTACTTCCGCGGTCACCTTCCTTTGTATCCCGAAAACCTAAGGACATCCATCCCCTACCCCCCCTCCTTCTCTTTATCTCCCATCCTCGTTTCCTGCACCCTCGAAACGCACGCAATCTTCCTCGTATCCCTCCTATCTCCTTACCTTTATCGCAACCCTCTTCCCTCTCATGCATCGAGTGCCCGTCCTTTCCTGTTCTCCCCTAAATTCGCCCTCGTAAAACACCTGACACCGCAAGCGCCCTTTCTATCTCCATTTACTCGACCCTATACCCTAACTCCCTCCAAATCCAGCACAGTACGTTGCTTTCTGCTCCTGTTGGCGCTTACGTAGGCTACCTACACTTTTACGCTTTCTAAGGAAAGGATGCCTCCTTTAAGAACACTCCATTTGCAATAGGTGAAAGCGGATGAAGGGGCAATCAAGGATGTGGGTTAAAAGGATGGAGCGAGGGCTTGCTTCCTTATTTCGTACGATGAAATCTCGACCCCCCAGGGACGCGCCTTGAGCTGCCCTTAAATTGCAACAGTTTGCGTCACTTTTCTTTCGAGGGACGACGTGAGAAATAATGCCGGTGTTTTATTTACCGCGCTGCTTGGTCGTCTTTTATTTCCTTCTTTCTTTATCTCCCCGAGGTTTCGGAGGACGAATTTATTTTCTTCGGTAGGTGCCGTCATCCTCATTTATTCTGCAGCTACACGTATTCCCGTTTTAATTATGGGAACGCTTTGTTTAATGCGCATGTTTTAAAGTGGAAACTCTCTCCTCTCTCCTTGTTTACTTAAATAAAATGGAACCTACTAGTAGTGGTCTATGTACCTACCTATAAATGGCTATGACAGGAAATAACATGTTCCGGATCGAGCGTTTTTAAGCAACCTGCGGCTTTTTCCAAAATTGAATACAATAGACTCACAGTCAGTTTCTCCCAGAACCTATGACCAAATCACATGCCCAACTGATACTTTAAGTCTTTGACATATACGGTTAAAACAGTAAAAATTCTGCTGAAACCACTCGTGAATTCAGCTTATATATTCTATTTTGGAGTGACGCAAAAGTGTTGTAAAAATTATGTCGTCCTCCCGTTTAGACAGATTCACCACCTACTGAGTTTTGTTCAATAGACAGGAAATCACATTCTAGAACCGGTTTGAAATAACCGTAAGTCTAAAAGTTAAAGAGTAGTTAGAAATTCAAAAATAAGCCACAACATTTTATGGTAGCCATGATGCATAAATCTAAGGGAAGGGTGTCGACGTTAAGAAGAATTACAAAAATATTTGCCTGCTTAAGTCTAAGTGCGTACGATACATTTGAAAGAAAACATTCCATCACAATCTTATTAAATAAATAAATTAAGTACAGAATTAAAGTACAGATTTTGTACAAAGAAAGCCTTTAGGAGCAACTTCCTAAGGGGGAATTCTATTCTTATTTAGACCTTGAATGTAAAGAAATACAATGTTAGTTCAAATTCACAGAGTTCCACCTAGAAACGTCTCACATTTTGATGGTTTAGCTTAGTCGTATTTGGAAAATAAGAATTTTCTGTTATATCCTTCACACAAGGAATCGCACAAATATCGAATCATTTTTCCTTTAAGTGCTAAGTATCTTTTTATGCTCTCACCCCGATTCATCATAAATACATATGTAGAGAAGCTGCAGTTAGCCCGGTGACGTAAAATCTTACCCTCCCTCGGATGCCTAAATCAAAATCAGCACATATACGTAAACAATACGTTAATAGAAGAAATGAATCTTAGGAATCCAAAGCGTTGTCTCCTCCCGCAGAAGAATCCTCATTAGATCAGGAGGCGTTGCTGGCGGCATGGAATTCCCAACTCCGGAGAAAGGGGAGGATTTCCATTGAATCGTTAGGTAGGGGATGGTTCTTAGCAACGGCTGTGCGAAATCTGGAATCACACTCGCTGACTGGCAAATTAAGTAAGGCAGTGAGGAGAATTCCACTTACACACAAATGTTTGCTGTCCTAAGTATCCCTTCACTTTTACCTTCCCTCAAAACATCTATTCCGTGACGGTAGTAAACACAATAAATGGAAAGGATCCTTAATGGGTCCCTTTTGCAGAAACGGTGTCTATTCCTTAGTTTCCTATCCTCTTAACATTTTGCTGATGATTACAAGAGCACTTTGAGGTGGAACGGATTGAATAGCGACGGTCTCGGAGAAAGGAGGAGTACTTTTTTTCGCCACTGAATATTTATGCGTTACTTCCAGCATATTTGTTGGGCGTTAAAATAAACTCTTATATTACTAAATATATTTTGATGATTTTTAAATATATTTCTCTCACTACTACTCACACTACATGGTATGTGTACGCGTTAATACGTAATTGTAAAGTATTATTTCAGGGTTTCTCAAACTATATTTTCACAAACGCTTATTTGAATAACACTGAATATTTACTTATGAAGAAAAGAACTTTGTATTATTCACAGAATATATTTCGTGTGACTATGTTCGTCTCCCAGTCTTACTGCACTGTCATCGTACAGTTTTACCACACGACGAAAGTAGTCGCACGAAATATATTTAGTGGATACAAAGTTCTTTTCCTCCTATGGAACCGTTCCACAAAATCTAGCCTGAGCACATTAGATATATCGAGAAGATTAATACATTCCCTATGATAGCGAATGCTCATTGAAGTATGTATGAAAATCAGGAACTCCACAAGTTGCAATTAGATTGTGATATCGCTGATTTTTTTACTCTTTCTTACATCAAATAATTATATCTAATTTATACCGAAATAAAAAATTAAGTTTTCCGTCGGAAGAAAAGTCGGAAAGTTGGAAAAGGATGGGTTACATGTATTATCCTTCGCGCATCATTTACATGTGAATCAGTGAATGTGACTAAGAGATGAAATTGCAGTAATATTATGATTGTGGCTCTCTATGAATTTTTCTTACTTCTTCGACATGTTTTGAATTATTTCGTATTATCGCTGTTTCATTCCTACATTGCGCTTCCTGAATAGTACCTTTCCTCTCTTTTACGATCAACGTCGAAGATTCCTCCTCTAAAACGTATTTTTTACTTTTATTCCGTAAATTTCTCTATACATGTCATGACGACATATGATATCAGAGGGTAGTAAGTGTATGTTTAGCTATGATAGCCTACATATGCCGTAACTTGCTAAATGAGGGATATATTTAACCATTTGGTAATATATGGGGAACTTCGAACACGGAGGAAGTCTGATAGGAAATCGATCAACTGCTGTTTGCCTTTGGATCCCTAAAACACATTGCGCTTGTTTTATCGGTAATGCAACATCTTTATCACAACAGGCGTTGTATGCACTATCTAATTTCTCAGTCAGCAGTCAACCTTGACTTACGTTTGCAAGACTAAGCGAGTATTTAGACATTTGGGCATAAACAAGAGATGCAAGTTATCGCCTAAAGTATCAAGGCCGAAAGCCGAAAATATTTCGTGATAACATAATGAAAATTAAATTCACTACTTGAAGAAGACCTCAAGAGGAAATAACTATTAAACTATTAAAAATTTCCGTAGTTTTTACTGTGATCGACATTTTCGAAAATGTTTTTCAGAATCAACTACTTGTGTCAGAAATTCGTGGTAGGAATCCGTGAAGATACGAGGAAAAAGACGTTTACCAATCAAAATATCTATCGCAGAGCGACCATTGTTTCGAGTCATGGGGTCATTATCAGATTTACCTTATTCTTAATTCCGAAATCCGTGCTATCGTCTGCAAGGAGTAACATATAATCCGGAAATAAGTAGTTCTCCCCACATTATTGCTCCATATATCTCACCAATCTCCCCGTATATCTCCCCAAGAAATTCCTTTCCACATCTTAATGAATTAGTTTTACTTCTGTATGAATGATACAACTTATTATCGATGGTGAAGATAACGTTACTGCATCTCTACAAAGGGTATCCAACCTGCGGTGTAAAATTCACACCTTTCGTAAACAACCTCTCGATAATTAAAGTAGAGAAAAGCAAACCGGTTGAAATCAAAACACAGAAAGTGACCCTTTACTCTCCCTAATGTTTCAATTTAATTAAACAATAAAAAAATCCTTTTGTTGAATTATTATTAATATCAAACAACGTAAATTATCTGCGGCACGCGAAGTCTTAATAGGGGTCTATGCGGCCCGCTGGATTAACGCACGGAAACCCTTGCTCTATAGCAAAGTTGTAGTGATGATGGATGCATGGGTTTTACTTTAATGGTATATCAAAAGGGCATATGTACGCTAGAAACTGTCGATAATAAAATGAATCGATAACTTTGATAAAGAAGATATATCGTTCCGGAATCCCTCTCTTAACCGAGAAATATGGAAAAAAATAGCCAAAAATATATGAAATTATTTTCTTACTAAACAAAATTGCAATATTCCTTTGGTTTTGTTATTTATCGCATGAGTATCTTGAAAAACGTTATGTTGGCTGAAAGATTGGTTACCAGGGTTACTAATTAACCTAGGCATTGCTATATGTAAAATTTTGTATTATCAACGCAGGATTCAAGGGAAATAAATTTCACACCCGACATTTAATGATAGCGTTAGTTACACATCGCTGGTCTCTCAGACCTCTCCACACTGATGGAGAGCTAAATTTGGACGGCCTCTGATGTTGAAAACCTGTATTCTGGGGTGAATTTCACAGGTGATCGTTTTCGGGTGAAATGCCGGCTCACTGTCGCGCACTTCCCTCGAATATCAATTCACTGCGACACGCGGAAGACAAACATCTGCGTTCTAAAACCATTTTGGACGTAAGGGGAGCTGAAGAGGGAGATGTGGCCCCTTTTTCATCCCACGGCTCGCTACTTACCGACCCGTAGTGATAACAAATATTTGGGGTGGTAATATGACAGGCTAGGTCGTTGACATAAGACGGCACATGCATCGCTCACAGTTGGCAGCAAATGGGACGACTCGAACCGAAATGGAGGCCGAGATGAACTGTGTGCGGTACTCTTACCGATATGGTCGGTTATCTCGTTTACACATAGGAATGTTGAATCTTTTGATGCTAGAAGATTGCACCATTTTAATGCCTCTGATGCCTGGTTTTCCCTGCTGTGAAGTAATCATTGCTGTGAAGAACTTGTATTCGTAACGTATGTCATAATGGTGATAAGAAGTTTTCAATACCGACTCTCTTGTCTCCTGTGATCTTTTCCTAAGTAACCATTAGGTTGAAAATCGTACATAATTTTCTCTCTCATTGTCAAATGTCTCACTCAATTAGAGGATTGATTCTTTGTGAATGAAAAACATAATTTAAAATTCCACACTCTAAAAATAATCCCGTTTCAATAAGTCAAGGCCAAGAAATCCCATTATCACCCGCTATTTAACTTGAAGTCTAATCAAATAATCGAATCAATTGATTTGAAAATATTTCCGTCATATTCTTCGCTTCTCACGATTCTCCCTTCACACTTCTTTACAACTAAAAGAGATGTGGATTAAAGAAAGGTGTCCCAATTTTCGAATAAGCTTTGTATATAAACGCAGAAACTTCCATAAGGAGTGAATTTTGTCCGAAAGAATCTTAAGAATATCTTTGAAAGAAAAATGTCTTGCGTGGGAAAGCTAAAAAAGGTTTCTGAGAATTATTTATAAGAGGTAAAGTAGCTCTGAGAAATCAGCTTTATCAAGAGTGTAAGTGGGTGAAGAATATAGCTATTTTATATCTTCTCTGGTGTAGAAGAGCTTAAATTCAATGTAATGTTATTTTTCTAAAGTCATTTCTCTTTTTATATTAATTCGTCATTCAAATTCGTTAAGCAGGAAGATTTAAAGTCAATTTAAGCAAACTTGACGTTAAGGAGATCATTAATGCCTTATCTTCATTATTTGGACTAATTTTACAAGTTCACAGCAAATGTACAGCCTTTTTTTGCGTTTGATTAGTGTTATTTGTATGTGGCCTCTAAGATGCTGGTTTGTTAACATATCTGAACATCATTAAGTTAAGAAATTAGCATCGTAAGCCTAAACCTTCTGCTAACGATGGTAATTACTCCCACTGAGCTCCAAGCCATTATATACACACAGCAATAGGTTATATCATTACATCTCAGTCCACAATTAGTTGAAAGTAAGCACTACTGGATGCATTTCTAGAATTCACTAACAGTTACAATATCCCCTTTCAAATTTAGCAAGTGTAGCATAAATAAATAAATATACGTTGGAGTAGAAAAAAGACTTTAGAAATACGCAATTAGAGAGGAATCGGAGGA
Source organism: Ladona fulva (assembly GCA_000376725.2). Lineage (NCBI taxonomy): Eukaryota > Metazoa > Arthropoda > Insecta > Odonata > Libellulidae > Ladona > Ladona fulva. The sequence goes on from KZ308237.1 coordinate 299,891, forward strand.
ACCGAGTTATACCTCTCGATTAGTTGTAAATGATCTACATATTTATCTAGTAGATATTAGTAACATGGGAATGATTTGGTCATATTTGAAATTTTTTTCGCGTACATACGCGCGCATCCGCTAAAACATTCACCAACTTCACATTGTTTACTCAACGGAGTAAAACAAGATACAGTCTGCACTATTCGAGGTATCGCTATATATTACATGAACGACAGAAGCTTAAATTCTAACATTTTCTCAACTGATGTTATTTACAGTCACTACCAATAGAGAGAGAGACAGTTAAGTGCGAATTACTCAGCGTAAATTAAATCTCATGGAGAAAAGTCTCATAGTCATAGCACAACTTTCTGTACACTCAGAAAGATGCTGCTTGAATTAACAATAACAAAATCTCTATTTTATCATATCATCTACAATTCATCATAAATTCTAGGACCTTTTTAACCGTTTTTGTCGCATTTCCCATCTCAATCCATTCTCCCCCCTTTCTATCATTATCGGAAATTCCTTTCATCCCCGCCTTTGTTCCTCTCGACAAAGCTATGAATTTCCAGAGAACGAGAAGGCGGACCTCTGTTGTCTCCTTTGCCAGACACAAAGCATTCCAAGCTAAGTGCTGGTTCTGCCTCTGCACACATTCATTCAATTTTTTAAACATCGATTTTATAAGATATTTTAATGAATTTTCACAGAATGTATTTCTTATGTAGCTAACCTTATGTTTATACGATGATATTCTGTTTAAGTTATCAATAGATAATAGATTCTGCAAACGATTAAAATGAACTTTATATCCTTTCTTATGGGAACGCTTATCCTCCTCCGGGATCGAACCAGAGATCAATAGAGCTACAAAAGACCTCTATTATGTGCTAGGTGTTGACTTCCATTTATTATGCAAGTTTGGAATCTTCTGGTACTCTAAGTAAAGTATACACATCCACTCAAAACAAAATAGCCGAACTGCCCATTGATTCTAACGGTAATTAAGAATTGATAAGCAACATATGTATTTTACCTTACACGACTTTTGCGATAATAATAGACAACCTATGTAACTAAGGAGACTTAAAAATTTGTGATTATTATCTCGATATAACATTACGATACGAACGGTAACCAATCAAGGAAGTTAAGACATGGTGCATCAGGAGTGATTACCGAAAGATTGCTCACGGAACCGCAACTCCAAGAGAGCATTTAGTCACTTCATTATTTTAAGATCCCGCGGAAAGATTTATGAAGATTAAGAAGCACTTCATAATAGCCGTATGTTTGACTCTGTGATTCGGATTTCATAAAATGTTCTCCTCCCAGATAGTCAGACGCAAAGACATACCATTGCTCTTACATTGGCCTATATTTTATATAAATTCTTTTGGGAAAAAATATCAATCGCCCTTGTAGTCAGGAGAACAGTTTGTTTACAACCTAAAATATAACAACATTTTCGTTCATTTCATTAAAATTCTCGCAATTTCGACTCAAAAACGACATTCAACGACCAAAATAAGAATTTTAGTTTAGAATTTTTATATTATTTTTTGCTTGAATGGACTTCGTGCGAATATTCTTTCTAATTTAATTTTGCAAAAGAAATAAAGGATGTAACCAATAAAAATTACCTTTACATGTATTCTATTGTGTATTCATGGTAATCCATTTACAGTATCTTAGCTATAGCCCAGCATAATATGCAATTACAAATGGAACAGTATTTTCTTTCTGTTCTTAGAGGACAAATATGCAAATTTTCTCAAACGTATGGTTTTCCTACTGTATCAAAATGGACAGTAGTGGCAAAAATGAAAAATAAAGCGGAAGTTTAGAGCTAGATTTAACTTTATAGGGCGGTACGTGCACTGAGTGTAAACTATTACGATCTATATTCTCGTCTCCTACTTCTATTCCCGATTGGGTCAATATGACCCACAGGTATTTTAGCTGCAAAAGTGTGTCTCGGTGGCTTCAGATAGGCTCTCTTTGCCTTACTGCCCACGATTCCCTTCTTCTTTAAAGATATGAACTTCGATTCTTTCGAGGCTTTCGGATTCAATTGCCATTTCGGCGAGGGCTTTTGGGACCATTGGAAGAAGAGGGTTCTGGTGCAGGAAGAGGGAAGGGAAGGACTGAGGATATGAGGAGAGAAACTGGGCGGGAAAGGGCGGATGCTTAGGTAGTGGAAAAAAATGAAGCTCGGAAAGGAATGGGCGTGCAAGGTTAGGATAAGGGTTTGGTTGGAAAAAAACGATATGGCAAATCCAAAGGGGGAATTTACCACGTGATATATAACAGAGGGGGAAGAGAAAACGGATCGTAAAAATGGGGAGGGTTGTTTCATCTACATTGGATACTTTTTATTCAAACCGTTTGTGGAATTAACGCTCTTTAATATTTCATGTTCGGAAGGTTAAATTTATTAATGCGTGTGTTGTTTTTAACGGCTACATATTTTCAAATATTTATTTTATGATATTTCTGATCTCAATCTCCTAAATAATGGCGTATATTTATCTGTTTGCATCTCAAAATTATCGAAAGTCAATCTGAGCTTTTGAGAAATTAAATTTTTTGGTCGCTCATGTCCTCCTAGAGGAGAAATTATATTGTTAGCGTATGTGATTTCAGAGTATTCTTGTCATTTTTCTTATGAAATTGGTTAAATTTTTAGTGAAAAGTGGGTTTAAACATGCGAGAAAATTAATAATTATTCGATTGTAATTAATATTTCATTTAAAATTGCAATATCTTAATAAAAAAGGAAAAGGGAGCAATAATCCAGGAAATAATTATATTGCAACACCACGTTCTGCTCGTATCAAATAATTATTATTTTATTCTACATTATGATGATTGCTATTACCAAATTTTATATATTTGTGCTTGTAAGTTTATTTGAGAACGCTCTAAGGGGGAATAAATAAAAAAAAATCGCCTTAAGTTTCTTTAGACACTAGCAAGATTTTATGAAGGATACGAACACAATAAACTGCAAATTTCCACAAACACCTCACTAAATTTCATAATTGAATAAAACGTTAAGTATAAGAGAAAGGTCATTATCCTTGCGGATCAAAGGAATTACTTCATAGTGATTAAGGAAATGCTAACCAAAATACCAAAACATAGGATAGTTAGTCAGACCCTACGGGTCTTAGCGAATGAATTTTCCTCGATTTGTAGGCAGTTCATTAACTTTTAAGCTCCATAAAGGAAAGTCGCCACCTCCTTTGGTGAGATTATCGAATAAAGTTCCAAAGAAATTATAAGCGAAGCGGATTTACTACAAGACAAAAGGGAGAACTGTCGAATAATTTAAACATTCTCTTCAAAGAAATGCTTTGCTATAACCGATTGGCGCTTCAAACTAAGCTAGGATTAGGAGACACAATCAAGCACTTCGAAAAGCTCTCCTATTTTCTCAGGGGAAAATTTCACCTCACATTAATTTCGAGCGAATTTGCTTTGAAGTTCCTCTTTTCGGCCCCATATCAATTCTGACGGTCTATCTCTTATATTCTCCTGATACCGATTCTTTTACCAAACATTTCAATCCATGCTTGAATGAAACTGTATCCTTCGATTCTGTTCCTATTCACTGGTGCTCGTTCATACTAACATATAATTCAATCACACAGTTCCCTTTCCCTAACTATTTATTTCCTCGTTCATTCATATGCTCCGTTATACTTTTTCATCGTTGAATGCATCTTTCTATGTCTTCTTCTGTAGAATAGAACCTTAACAAAGCGTCTGATTAACTTGATGTAGAATTAACATGGAAGAACAATATCAAAAACAGCATTCAAAAGGAAACGGGAACAAAATTCGCCTTATCCGGAATCTAATTTAACAGATATCAGGAAATCATAAGCAAAATAACATACCTACCAATAATCCAACTTATGCTCACCTATGCATCACCTACCTGACATTATATGTCCAAATTCTACCTATAGAGGATTTTTTGGTTCGAAAGCAAAATCACCAAAGAGATTTTAAACTCTAGAACTTCCGAGATGTACAAGTACCATGGTATAACTGTTCTCCAAACAACGTCAAATAAAATAACCAAAAGATTCAACTCTGAAGTGTAACATATCAAAAATACCTTATTCTTCACCAACTGGGATTACTGAGCTGAATAAATAAACCCGTAACCTAAACACCCTACCTTAATCCAAGCCAGATGCTCTCACATAACCAGTGATCTTTAATAAAAATAGTGAAAGTGTTTAATAGAAAACCACGATTAAGACCCCGAGTCAGGAGTCGTGACCAAAAGTTTTCAGGTTGGAGGTGAATTTTATTCGTCAATGGCTTTCTTATTATTCTTTCATCCCCCTCGTTTTTTCTCCCCAGTATCTTATTTATTCTATTGAACCAAATTCTACTCATACATTTTACCATTCTGATTCCTTCCATCCTGTCCAGAAAAACGCAGAATACCCCTTATAGTTTGCTCGTTTTGCCTACCATTTAGTGAATATGAATTCATCAACCAGTTGTCATTGACTCTGTATCTTCTGTTTTAGCTCAAATACCTTTCGTACATCTCATTGCAATTGCACACCGCTCACCAGAAATCCGAATATCGTTAACCTATGACTATGTTGGAGCAATCTCACTTCTACATGCAGCCTCTTCCGTATTTCTCGAAAGTATCCTCCTTTAACCACTGACCAAACACCTTATATATCCGCGTATAACACGCATCTCTTTTACAAAATACTTCGGTTAAAAAACAGGGTGCGAAGAAGTCGATTTTCCATTTATTTATCGTAATAGTTCAAGAAAACTGCTAAAAACCTAGCTGCATCTTATTCGCGGTTATATTTCGCAAAATCGAAATCTAACTGAACTCTCACGACTCCCTCTCCGTCCATTTTTATTTTAACAGAATATTACTGCAGGTATCAACACTTGGTCGCCTAAAACATAATGGTTGATTCTATAAGGAAAAGGAACACGGCTGTTGTAAGACATCTGAGTAAGATAAAAGCTCCAAATAGCCGTTGTTTGCGTGCAAAACTAACCGTTGGAGAGTCGCCTAAAACATAATGGTTGATATTTTTCCAAATGGTACTGAAGTAAGCGGAGTGTGGAATGTAATCTTCAATATTTATGAATGCGTATGCTTAAGTTGGTCGAACCACACGCACTCACCTAGAAATATACAATCACGGCATGTTTGAATCTCCTGCCAAGGTATTTCAAATGGGTAGAGCAGCCGCCCGCCAAATTAAAAATACAAGTCTTGTTAGGTATTTTTCATGTTCGTTTTCCATTGGGAACGTATTTAGCTGCTCTTTTCGTGAAGAATCACCTTACACCGTTTTCCTTCCATCCTCCGTGTGTTTCCGATCTTATCCAATACCCATTCCTTAGCGTCATTCCCAAATACCTATCGCAAAATTTAATCTTTTCATCTTCTGATCCCTTGTTCCTTGCCTCTCCGTGATTTTCCTACTTTATCATCTCCCCACTAACAACCTGTTTGCCTTTTTTCGGTTGTTACCACTCATCCGTTGTTCTCTTGACATTTCTCCTTTTATCACTTCTTTTACCATCCCTTCTATTTTAGCACTATATAATGATCTCAAAGTCTTCCTTTCATGAGGAAAAACTAATTTATCCACGTCAAACGTATTGTCATGATACATCTAGTAACATTTTTCTAGAAGAAAACTCTGCTGCTATTCTTTCCAGTTATTTCATCTTTACATTTACATATAAACTCTTTAAACCGTCAGTGGGGCGTGATAGAGGGAAATTTTATTATTAACCTATATTTTATTTTAACCTCAAGAAGATTAGTCGCTTATTGTACCAACATCTGCTTTGAATGACAAAGTGGTTGCCGTAAAGTCCTATGAGGAAAGCTAGGGATATTTCCTCTTGTTTGATCCGGAAAAATTCGAATGTACTTGAAATTTAATGATAGCATAAGGCATATTTGCAGTAAAATTTTTCCTCAGCAATATAAGGAAGCTCAGATGAATTCGTTCTGGATATTTGAATGCGTCATTGGGTAAACATCAGGTACCCGGAAAAGGAGTTTGGTTTCGACAAAGAGAAGTTATTTTTTTAATGAAAGAAAAAAATCCTTTAACCATTGGAGACTCCGTGAAAGTACATTTGATCTACCGGCATATTCCAGGAAATTAATCATGTTTATTACAACTTGTGTTAAACTATAATACATTGAGCATATATTATATCCGATAGATAAATTCAGTATGCACAATTAATACGTATTATTGAAAGATATGAAATAAAAATGTAGAAGCTAAATACCTTAGAGAAATCTGGAATCTAGACTTCTCTCATTCATATCACGTGACTGAAAAGTCATTTCAGTATGTGCAATTATATGCTAATAGAAATGATTAAAATTGAGATTGAGCTGAAATATACTACCATAGAGAAAATGAAGCTTGGCTGCAGTAAAAGTTTCATATAACGTGAGAGAAGATTTTGCTTAAAGCATTCATCTACATCTACATAAATATCCTGGACGCCACCTTTTGTGGATGTGGCAGGTGGATATTTGGAATCTTTTGGAAGTTTTAGACAATGTAGTCTTATACAATGATGGCTATAGCTTAAACAAATGTTTTAAAGAGTCAGATTTAGAATCTGATGACGCAAACCATACGGATATTTCAATAAAGAAAAAAATTGAATGTTAAAATTGAGAAAGTTTGTAAATCATCAAAAATTCCAAAGGAATATCCTGCTAACCTATCTACAAGGAGATTCTTCATACCAAAAATTTAGGCCAAGAAAAGTAAAGTTTTCTCTTAACTGTTTACCTTGAAAGGGAAACTATTCCGTAGGAAACCATTCCGTAGGAAAACGTTGTTGTTCTTTGATAAATGCAAAGTGGTATAGTGAAATAAACTGAATTAGCTTTGTTTGGCGATTTATGTCTTAAGCTGAAGCTGCGGATAGTTTGTAAATTGTTTGTAATGTGGTGTACGTATTACAAGAGTTTGACCAAATACTTCTTAATATGAGTCATATGATGACCATAAAACGAAACGAATGAGCTCTATTAAATCACTTTTACATTATATAAGTCAGAAGTATTGTTTACTGGAATTCTGCATAGTTGAAAAGGATTTTTAACCATGTTATCGAAATGTTTAAAACGAAAAAGAGCATGAATTTATAATTATTTATTTTTTTATTGTGAACATCTATTATGTGGACCTCGCTGAGATACTTAAAGAGTGAGTTCTCTGTTACTTTTAAAACGTTTTCGTAGGCTAAGATAAGTAGTAATTTCACAGCTAGTTTACGTTTTTCCCATCATTCCATCAGCGCTCTTTATTCAATACAAGGTATGTAAGGCTGAGGGGAAACATCCAAAGCAACTTAATTTTTCGGTATGCAAACATTCAGTGAGAGTTACGAGCACAAGAGCGCATTTCCTGGAGTTTGTTCAGGTCATTCACGTTACTTCTATTTGTTCCTCACTCTTTTCTGATGAGATTACATTCCTCATTCAAGTTTGCTCGGATATTTATCTGAGCCATATTTAATCTAACTTTGACTCCTTAAAAAGCGTTTATGATTGAGTAATTATTTACAAATTTGGAAATGTCCTCTTCTGATAGGAACTGAATTCATGATAAAGATATTGTGAGTCGAAAAATGTTGAAATGGGTAATCAAAGCTATACAGACGCAGAGGCAAATGTACTTCATGTGCCGCGACCTTTTGCATGTATTTCATGAACAGAAAACAACTCCAATTTATCTTCATGACTTCTCCGAGAACCATGACTATACAGTATATTTTCATTCATATTAAATGTATACTTATCTAACTTCTTTACTCTGGGGAAGATGCATTAAGTTAGAAATCTCGTTGAATCAGCGGACCAAAATTTCAAATGATAGGAATAAATAACTTATAATTTATTTAACAAAAACACAGGTATCTATTAGGGTTTACAATCCAGAAAAACATTTACATAAAATTTGAAAACTAATATTTAACTTTCTGTTAGAAAGAGTAATTATGGCATAGGAAATTTCAGATCTGAACAAAGAGTAATTATGGAGATATATAATATGCTCTGACTTTCGTTAATTTATACATGTTTGATACACCTTTGATCTAATGATCAAAGCATACAGCTTTGATCTAAAATGGATTGGCCGAGATATACTAAAATTTATAAATTTTCAAGCTACTGCAATAGTAATAACAGAAAAACTATAAGCATAGAAAATACTGCATTTGGGAGGGATGCGACGGTGGTCGGTCTGACCCTTTTGTTTTGTTGCTCGTCGGCTTCAAGGGAGTCATTATGAGCGGTGGAAACCCTCTAAGGCAGTTATAGCCCCCGAATAAGGCTAATAGAATTGTTTATTATTTTAGGAAGTAGTGGAGATAGGCTCTTATATTTGAAGTAATCTAACCTAACGTAAACTAAACTAGATGATGAAGGTATAACTAAAACTAATTATTTACAGCTTATTTTTTTCATTCCCCATTTCCTCTAGGAACGACTTCAAATTTAGTCTCGTACCAACGAAAAACGGAGAGGAAACCGCGAACGCACGCCTGCATTTTGCAGGAGGGCAAGAAAGGTAACAGTTATAAAAGCGTGTTTCTCTCGAGTCGAATGTCGATTAGGAATGCGGGCTGCGCCTTAGCTCAGTGGGACCCTCTATCGGTAGCCGAGTATCGCCAGGGAATAAGACCGAGGGAGCGAGTGCATCACACTTGCTCCATCTGACGGCCAACCAATGAACTGCCGGGCCGACCGCGCCGACGAAACCCTACAGAACGTCCCGAAGGAGTGCGAATGGCGCCATACGCTCCCAGAATGCCCTGCGCGCTTCTACGAATTCGTTTCTTGCTCTTTTGGACGAAACTCTGAAATTCCGATGAGTTTTATTAGAGAAAGATTCAAATTTCGATCGCCGCGGTTAAAAGTTTGAGTGATGGCGATATAATTCACTCCCAATCAGAAACCGTCGCTTAGTATAGTGGTTTAAACAGTGGTTTGTTTGTTGGCGCCAATTATAAATGATTAAATTACAAAATCTCTGAGCAAGGCGGGATCGCTGACGCTCATTTGAGATTAGACCGTGTTAAAAACATTTCCTAGCAAATAAAATTACATACATACATCTTAAAAGGAAAGTAAAACGCCTCGTAACTTCCACAACAGACGGGGAAATTACCACGAAATGAAGCCTGATATCGATGCCGATCCAATTTATTCTAATTATTCCAAATCCAAGATTGATCTTATTTAAGTTTTATAATGATCAGAATTCAAAATTGTGCGTAAAAGTTTATATTGTTATCCATTAGAAGCCATTACTCTAGAATAGAGTTAAACAAACCTCTTAACCGTTATTTGAATGTGTATGGGGGCGTGCCCTGTAAAGTTGGAAGATATTTAGAGTGAAACAGGTCAAAAGTTGTTTGGAAATAATTAAAGTAAATGTGAGCAACTAAACTTGGACTACAAAGAAACAAAGGAACGCAATTTTATGAGGATCGGGAGATCGAATATGAATAGGGAAGGACCAATAATACTACAGTAACAAGGAAATCGTGTTCTTCTATCAAAATGTATACATTTTAACCAAGACAAATTATGGTATTTGATAGGTTCATCTAAATAACAGAATCCCCTAGGTATATTTTTACATGAGATTACAGAAATAAAATTATGTTATCCTGAAGTTGAAATACGCTGAGTTTGTAGAGTAATAGGGAACTCAAGAGATTTATGACTGAAGGGAAGGAAGTACGTGAGGATATAAACGGGTAAAGAATTTTGTTCATAAAAGTGACCATTTGGGCGATTTTCTCCCTTAAAAACAGCTAATCCAGGTCGACTGGCGTGTACTGTTGACTGGATTAGCGAAAAAACCTGTTAAAGGGACTAATCGCCAAGTCCTGCTATCCGCCCCCAAAAGCCTCAATAAGTGAGAAAGCAGATACCTCTACATGAGATAGTCGTTTTTCACACGCAGACCTCTGTGAAATCTTCTCGGCTTACGACTCTATAAGCAAGAGGTCCCAATTAGCGAGAGAGAAGAAAATACAATTGCGTGCACTCGCACGCTTTTTCGTTTCCCTGAAAGCGGTCAGGTTTACACAGATATGCAAAGATAAATTAGTTGACGAGTGTTGATCGCTGAGGGAGGTACGTTTTGCTTTCAGGAGCTCGCCCACGAACGCAAATGACAGCGAAGATGAAGAGGATCAAGCAAACGGAAGTTTGGATACTAAAGAAAAGCCCTTTTGCACTAAGCCAGAAGCTTTGAAAGCAGTACAGACGGTCCATAGATTATATGAATATTCCATGAATAATGATCGGTCACTTTTTGATTTATAAGCGTCAAAAACATGCTCAAGACACCAAAACAAAAAAACATATTTGTGTAACTGTAGTACTGTTATATTATACAATTTTTTAACTAAAAATAAGTAAATTTCTTGATTCCCAGTGCATTTATATTTCCCTGTTTTTTTCGTACCTCTAGAGAAGCCGATCCAGATCCTCTAAATTGAGAAACTAAATAAGCGAATAAAATTGTCGGTCACTTGAACTCTTGATTGGTCAGGCTCGGCTGTATAAAAATTATCGAGAATTGCTCACATCATAGTTAGACATTAGATGTAAAATGTTGGCTAATTATAGCTATTTAATTGCAGTAAATCGCGCAAAAATTATAAACCATGCGTTCACCCACATTCTGCTAAAACTACAAACCGGTGTTTGCGAGTGAATTTTATCTTTCTGCTCTATTTTTATCTGTTACTCTGCATCACTGAATTTCCATCACGACCCACTTAAATCTGTAAATTGGACTCTGTTCTCCTTAATGCCAAATAGCTTAAATAAAATTTTACTTTATTGATGCGAACTTTACGGAAAATTCATGTCTCTCCATTCCAGGATACACAGAAACGGATTTACACGAAGAATTGGGAGAATTATCACCATCCTCCTTCCGGGTGTTTTCCTGCTGCGAAAATATTTTTCCTGAGCTTTTGACTTAAGTATTTTATCCAAAAACAGTTGTTTCCTTTTTTCTCTTTTTTTTAATACTCATTTCCTTTTATTAAAATTTAATGGGTT
>KZ308237.1:342180-356795 GCA_000376725.2 Ladona fulva
TTGGAAGAGTAAGATGTCATTCTTCAAATATGAGAATTTTGTAAAATATCTATATTTATAGATTGCAAGACTTATCGGTGAGAAGTATCATAAAAGTTTTACAGGAACCTTTGTAGAGTTCTTGTACCCACTTTTCTGTTTAAAAATCAAAAATTGTTCTACAATTAATATTCTGGTGTATTCTCCATTTCACAACATTACTAAACCGCGTTAAATATAGAAAAGAGTATACATAGATTTTAATTCCTTAAAGTTTGGAAATATTAGCCTACAGAAATCAAAATTCCTTTGTACAATCGTTCTACTTGTACACATTTTGATGATTAACTACCTCAACCTTTCTAATTTATATATATTTTTGGAATAGGACGAGACAATTCGATTATTCTCGATTTTACGACCTACACTTCAGGGACTGCCCTCGGGCATCAATAAGTATATGTTTTGGGGCAAGATGTACATTTTCTCTGCCTTCTCTTACGTAAGGCGAAGAGAGCGTCTTTTGGGTCATATCTTCACTGGACAAAGGAGAACTAATTCTATGGCCTTCAACGTTATTTAATGACTATGTCCGAATTTCTTTGGAAGCTTCTAATAGCATTATTTGATTTTCATCTGTCAATGAGTTAAATCAAACAAACGAAAATAAAAGTGCGCGCCTACGCAAATGAAGACGGTTCGCCGGAAAATAATAATTGACCCCGCTAACGAGAGTTCCGGTGGCCTTTTACCATTGCTAATATTTTATTTTTATAATTTCGATATATTCTGCTAAAAATACTCCGGTAAAAGAATGTGACTTCAGAACGAATTGTCTTCGCCAGTCTTTGGTAGATTTGAACTCGGAGATATTTGCAGTGAAAATTTCAGATGAATTAAACAATTATGTACCTGAATGGAATATTTGTACCTAATAAAGATAAGCGATCTCTCAAATTATGTTAGTAGCATATAAAGTACTTTTAAAATCCTTTAACTCCAGTTTCAATGACACGGATCAGTTTTTATTTACGATTTAAAGGAAATTGAAGGGCGAAAATGTTACCCAAGCCGACGAGAAGATGGGTGAGAGGGAAAAATATTTACGATTTTAATCTATAGTCCATTCATGGTGCAATTTTAAAAACATACAAAAAATACAATTTGAGCAGAGGCGTATCGAAGGGGGTGGTTTTGGGGGTTTAAACTCCCCCACGAGAACAGAGCCAAAAATAAACGAAAGCATGCAAGAGGATGGCTTCTCGCAATAATGCCGCACAAACACCGCAGGAGATTCGCAGGGTATAAATGTTAGAACCAATCGGTTTCTATTTTCATTAGATTTTGAGCGGTAGTATTCCTGTCCCACTAGACACTAGTCCATAGCTTTGAAACCCCCCATGGATAAATTCTGGCTACGATCCATATATTAATAATAATAATAACTCCTGAAATAAATCATAATGGGGCGATATAATGAGAGAAGTGGCTTTCACTAGTACTTCGTTAATTGAAGTAATTCCGCACGTATGGGCTCCTAACTGGAAATGAACCCAGGCCCGCTTTAAGTTGAACAGCTCACCCTCTTGATTACCCGGAAACCTCAATGAATAGAAGTTTTGTCATCTTTTCGTTACTTGAAAAATTCCCACCCGAATGAGGTTTTAAAAATAAAAATATTTACTGCTCGAACTCACAAAACTTCCGGTTTGGGCCAAGAATCATAGGGTTTTAAACTATTTCAAATTCATCCGCACCAATTCTTGGTATCGATAAAATACCCCATATATTTTTTCGCAATATGGAATCAATGGTAGGTACAAAATATTCCAGCATTTCAAAAGCTGAAACTGGGATTTCCCTGGTATTTGTGAAAAGGGTGGAATTGAAAATCGATGATCCATCCGAATCGGATCTCCACTAACAGCCTCTTCAAATGGCTGCGTACGCAGTTTCAGTAGAGCCTACCCACCGGAATGGCATGTACAGGAAAAATTGTAAAATGCTGGATTTCCAAGTCCGATGATTATTCAAGGCAGTTGAAGTGAAAAGATGTTTGGAAACGTTTTTCTCAGCGTTTCTATGGCTAAATAGTAGACGCCTGGTCGTTAAGCTTTAAGTAAATTGCCTGATAATGATGTAGAAATCACTTGAAATATATTTTACGTACGATACGATAGTTTTATTATGTCTCTGTGTAGTCTATTTCGTGGTAAGCATGACATTCAGTTATGCATCTCTCATTTGTGACATTCCTCCATCCTTTCCCATCTCTGCTTGCCTCTTTTTCTTCAGACATCCACACAACTTTTGTTCATAGCTTTTACAAAAGAAAATATTTTTATTTCATTTGTGTATGGAAACCAATTCGTGATAGAGGAGTTCCTGTGTTAATATTTTAAAAAGATGAATGAGACGGATTGCGGATCAGAGAAGAATTGAAAAAAATATTTCCACTTGAGACAAAATTCTTATTTTGCAACATTTTTATCGAAAGCTACTAAAAAATCATCACATTCCTGCATCTGAGTCACGTGCTCTATGCTCTAATCACTTTGATAGATTTCTTTACCAGTTTCACAGTTTTTCCCGAACAGTTTCTCTAAAGAAACCTGGATGTAATTGGAAGAGATAACACAATTTGTCTAAAACAAAATTTCGAATTTATTAATGAAATTAAACCATTCAAATATATATGGATCAAACATACAAGTAATGCTCGTTTTGATGAAAAACTTCAAATAATGAATTTATAATTGAAAATACCAGAGATTCAAATTTAGATCCTCCAATGTGAACATAAATTGGATTTCTTTGCAACAGGAAAATGTTTTAGATATAAAACAGAGCCAAAAGTTACTGTAGAGGCTGAAAACCGCTCTTAGAACATAGCATTGAAAATCTCACATAACTCTTCAGTTTTGCTTATATAAAGTCGGATATTGCAAAAAAAAACCAAAAAAAAATTAATACGAAATACAGTAGAGTTACCTTGTTAACTACTGTGCTGAAATATTTCGTAAATATGTCTGTTGAAGGTAGATTCAATGCTACGAACATTGATCAGAGAGATTCAATCCGCTGGCAATCAGGTCTAAGATACACATCTTAGTTAATTGGAGAATGTGCAAACGGAATCTGTGGGAAATTGAATTCAACAAGAGCATGGAAAATGGCTCCGCTTTGAGGCTAAATGAAAAACACGCGTTCAGGTAATGGATTAGGCGGGATTTAGATTAACTGGGAAAAGCTATCTCTGCAAAGTGCGAGTTTAATGGACCGAGAGATACAAGAGGAAAGGGATACGGGCACTCAGCATATGCGGACTAATTTCCAGGCGCATTTGATGCCTTCACATTTTTTGAGCTGCCCTTCTGTACGGCTTCTAATTAAAATGTTAAAAAATTAAGCGTACCGAGTTTAGACTGCAGTTTTTTACACCTATTTCTCTTTCACATGACACTCATACTGAAACGTATCTTTTGAGAGGTAGAATGTTAAACTTTGCTTTTATGGGTGATATTGTTCAACAGTTCGCTATATTGTGATTCCCTCTAAATGGGAACGGCCTCGACGAGCACCTTATAATTTTTTAAATCCCCTCCATTCAATTCTAGGAAAATGTAAATGTTTCAGGTTACTTCAGTGCTTCTTCATAGCTAGATCACACTTTTATTCTCCAAACGTATTTTAGAGGTGTTTCATATCTCTTGCCTTTTTATTCAAAGTATAATCCCCCAAGAGAGGTATACGAGGAGTTTTTCTCCATTCTTTGATAAATGATAGGAAAATTATACCTCGAGAATGATAATAGCAATAATACATAATAATAGGGATGCGGTATATATCTAGATAATTTATATATTTGTAGCTCATTATGATAACCTTTTAAATAATGCAATTTTTTTTGTAGAATAATCAGTATCGTGCTTCAGATGGTCATTCCTATTCTTGTTAAATATAAGATAAAATGCAATACAGACGTCTTTATTGGGCGAAATTGGGATTCGAATGTTCCAATTTCCATTTAACCCGTGATAGAAGGCGAAAATAGAGGGCTAAGATATACATGAGATTTATTGTCTTAGTATTTTAATATCAGTTCTGCATAGCTACCAATGTTGCCAAGTTTTATTCACTTTTGGGTTACATATGATAAATACCATATCAACGACTCCGGTTTCTAAGAGCAGAGTTTCATCTGGTGCCTTTAGATAATTTAAGAGGGTGGGCCCCCTTCACCGGTGCGAAAAATGGTACTTGAAAAATGACTTATAGATGATCTATTTAAGAATAACACTTGAAAATATGCTTCCTATAAATTTACCATGTAAATAACCAACAACCATGAGTTGGCCTAAATGTACTGATAAGCTTTAAAACAATGGTCCAGGAAATAAACGTCAGCAACTTTTGCTCAAGTAAACGATGTACTCGATTTAGCCTTTGAATTTGATCCAATGCATTATTAATCTAAGACATTCAATTTTTTTATTTTTGGAATACGCAAAAATAAAGAAATGATAAAATTTTAAGTAAATGTTGCATTTTTAACTCAAATATTTAGTTGTTTTGATTATTATTAAAAGATTTAACCTTAAATAAAAAAAACCACAATGCGCGATAAAAAATAATGCTGGATATGTTTTGGTAAATTTTCATAAAAATCAGATAAAACTGGATTGAGGTATCGCGCACATCTTTTTGAAAAACCACATTTCGAAAAAAACGCGCTTAAAGTGTTGGGATATTTATTTCTGTATACGTATAATATGGAATTTTCTTATAATAGCCTACTTAGTAGATTCCCGTGCAAGAATGTGGTCATTTGTTTGCTTCAGCTCTTTTCCGTTTGATCCTATCTCCTTACGTAAGAATAACATAAGGCTACGATTTTATAAAGGTATTTAAAAGATGAATAGATGAGACTTTTATATTTTTCCCCCTAAAATATTGCGCACTAGGCAGAGCGCCCCTTTTGTTCTGACCTCACTTCAAAACGGCATACATTTACTCTCTTATCAACTCTAGCATCCGGTGTAATTTGATTTTCACCGAAGATGAAGAAATAAGAGCTCAACTCTGAAATCTGATATCCGCTAATACTATCGATCGGTTTATGAAAACATACCCCCAATCGCCCCATCACTTCCATAGAGATAGGCCTTAAAGTATAATTAGTCTTCCTATAAACCCGTCGGTATGTTTATTGCGTCTCGTTGATGGGCACGTTAAGATCTCTGACGTAATTGAAAACACTCTGACATTTGAACATTTTTGCAAAAATATCTTAACGGAATTTATGAAAAATTAATGGGAGGAAACTTAAGGGAAATGAAGGCAAACGACAGTTTGACCTTTTTTAATGATAGATAAGATTGCAAAGGGACCTTTTATATAAATGTCTTGAGTTTTAACCCATTAACGAAAACGCTTTTGATGTGGCTTTTAATGCCGGCTTGTAAAACATGTGCTACCGGATGGCGAAAGAATTCAATTTGAGAAAGTGTAACTGAAACTGAACTATCTTCTTTAGCCGAGGCATTAATATCCTACATTTCTATGTATTTCATGTGGCCAAATAAAAGAGAAAATAACCCCCGAAAGTTTCTTTTTTACGACTCCTCGTGTAGGATGCCCCTTTCGTGTAACTTTTTCGTTGCATTTCCTTAAAACAAAGCTTTTCAAATGTTTTGTTTCAGTTTCGCCCCCGATAGAATCTTTCTCCGCTTTCTCATTCGCCTTACTTTTTTCCTCCATTTTTTGCGCCACTCTTTTCCAATCCCTTTTCTTTCTTCGCCACTCATTTCCCAACCCCTCGACCGAGCGTAAATTGCTTTCCCTCAATTTCTCAGAAAACTTTTCCTTCCGATCGTTTTTGCGATTAAACCTATTCCCCTTTTCTCTCTAACCTCCCGTCCGTTCGTCTTTTCACCCTCTGGTTTATTCGAGCGACTTTTTTTCCTTTGCACTATTCTAAGACTGACATTTTTTTCGCAAATTCGTATTAATTTCATCGGAAACGTACGTTTCTATTGAGATGATTGAAGATAATCAAATATTTTAAAATTGGACGACAATATTAGCAGAAGGTGAAGAAGAGCTTTTACTCTATTATGCATTTAGTAAAGACATAGATATATCAGGTAATACTTTTGTAATGAAGCGGATCGTATTTTGGATGGGAGAGGTGCAAGAAATCCAAATTATGATATACCACGAAGAAAAATGAAAACAGACTTTGGGTCATCATCAGGTGCAAGTGCTTTTTGAAACACAAAGTAGGTATATATATTCCGTCTCCTTAGTATATATACTTTCATATGTAATGTACTTGTACCTGATTATCATAGTCGTAGAATAAACTTTCTGTGGTTGAGGTTAAAGTCAGTTTTTCATTTTTCTTTTTGTTGGAAAATTACAACAAAGTCTAGGCCAATTTAGTGGATTCTATTACTACACACCGTCTAAGGAAAGAAATGTGAGAAAAAGATTTCATATTGATGCTGCGATGCATCACATGATACTTAAATTATTTCATAACAGCAATACATACGAGTAATTATAACAGCGTTGTTAAATCCTGTATATACTCTTTTAAAATACGTCTTCATAGATTCTAAAGAATTATAATTACAGTATTAATGTAAGAATTAAAAAAAAAGTCTTACGTGGAAGAAAGCATCGCGGGGAATTAGGGAGACGACCTTATCCCGAAATAGATTAATGAGAATTTTATACGCGCATGTTTTTCGTATTTACAAAAATATGTTTAAAGACCTGCTGATGTCACTCTATAGTGAAACAATACTGCTGAGCAATAGTTATCTAGGGGGTTAAGCTTCTCTGATGTACAGCAAAATTCATCTTTGTGAAACGAAAGAGTTTTGATGAATTTGTCTAAATTTTTCATGAATTGATCTTAGAAAATTAGTAGACAGTGCCTTGCTCTCCTCTTTTGCCATTTTGTTAAGAAAATGCCTCATAGAAGTCAGTGCGGATGATGCCGCTTAGTCAGACGAAGAAAAAGGCTCCAGGAAAATATGGCATCATCGCTCCTCAACTACGGCAACTCACAATAGCTGCAGCCAAATAACTCCGGGAAATCTATCGAAGCTCTATCAAGATGTGCTACTTTTCGACCCGTTAGAACGTAGCAAGAATCTGCTGTATTCCCGAACAGGGGAAACCGCTATCAGACCCAGCATCGTACCGCCCCATCTCTCTACTGAACAACATGGGGAAGATGCTGGAGAGACTTATGCAGCCCAAAATACAGCAGATCGCAGAGGAGAAAGATATCATTCCGGAAGAACAATTTGGCTTTAGGGAGAAGCGCTCAACCGAACTCCAGCTTGTCAGGCCCATCGGAGGCGTCATGGCGAGATTTAATGACAAGAAGATAACGGCGGCCGCCTTTTATGACATACAAGCGGCTTTCGACTAGGTCTGGCATAGAGGACTCCTCCACAAGACGATGAAGACCAAATTCCCAATTGCGTGCGTGAAAATGGTTAAGCCCTTCTTATTGTTAGTTGGACGCACTTTCTCAATCATCTGGGGGACAGGGGTCTCCCCTCCAAGACCCATTTACGCCGGGGTACCTCAAGGCTCGGTCCTTGGCCCCTTGCTTTTCAACCTCTTCACCCACGACATACCAAGAGACTTTGGGAGACATGTGGAGATAGGCCTCTATGCAGACGACCTCGCCATGTTCGCCTCCTCCATTAACAAGGAGCTAGCCGTCCGATACCTCCAAAGGGCGGTGGATGAGATGGAAAGCTATTACTAAAAATGGAGAATCAACCTGAATCGGGAGAAAACGAAAGCGCTTCTCCTCCACCCGTATAAGCGAGCTGAGCCGAGGTAGCATTTGGAGCTAAATGACCATGTAATACCCTGGATCCAGGAGGCAACATACCTTTGGCTATGGCTTGATACAGGGCTGACATGGAAACACCACACAACATATGTGAGATTTAGGATGATGGGAGCAAACAGAAGGCTGCGTCCCCTTTTCACTAATAGCCGAATTCCCCTAAGGAAGAAACTGATGGTGTACAAGTCCTGCATCAGGCCTATAGCGGCCTACGGAGGACCCCTGTGGAGCTCGGCTGCCATCTCAAGAATGAAGACTATTGAATCGAAGCGGAGCAGAACAGGGCGCTGCGGAACTGCCTGGGGATCCCACCATTTTCCTACACCCGCAGCGCATCTATCAGAGCAGATACCAAAACGGAGGAGCTGGTCGAATACTTAAGGAGAAGGGCAAAGAAGTTCTTCACCTCGGCCAGGCGCTCCAAGCTCAAGATAGTAGCGGATCTGCTCCGCAATGAATTAAGTCCCGAGGACTCCCACAAAAGGCCTGTAGCCTCCATCGACAAGGCGCTCTGGCCCGCCTCCAAACGTCGCAGAATGAGTTAGCATTCTGCGACATGGGCCACATCAAGTAAAGAAAATAAGAATAAAGAGAAGAGACTTTGAATTCAACATGGATGGCAAGTCACCACGGCCCCCCCACATCAAAGATAAGGGGCCAACCAAAAGAAGCAGTTTACAACGCAACGGCGCCAAAATTCCTCTTGTAAGAAATACATAAAAAAATGCATTATAAATAGTGACTTCATGACGCTGAACAGAGAATAGAAACTTTACGGGGCAATCAAAATATCTAGATTCGAGTCCCGGTCTTGGCAGACATTTTTAATGATCGTTTCTCCTTGGGAAGATTCTTATACCCACGCCTTATCGTGAAATATCATTTTCGTCCATTTCTTAGAATTTCAACTTTCTTCCAGAATATGACCCTAAGAGAAGCTGAAATTTCATTCTCTAAATTGAGAGATTACTGGGGTAGAATCTTCAAAAATTACTTTTGAGACCTCATTTTCATCTGTAATAGAAATGTGTTGGGAACAAGGGAAATGCGCTCTGCGGTGAGTCCTGAAAGAATTTCCGCAGAAATAAAAAGGGGCCATAAGACTGCAAATAGTTTCGTGTTCTTTCAACTTAAGCTTAATTTAAAAGACGCAGCAATTTTATGGAATGAAAACAAGGGAACTTTCCGAAAGTGAGTGCTTAAATGTTCCATAATTAAGAAAAGAAAACAAACTCCGGTGTTTATCGAGGCTGTAAAATCGTTTCGGAAACGGAAAAAGTTTCCTACATGAGGACGGGGGCATAAACTTAACCGGAAATAGCAGTTAAGTAAAAAATCAGAGCCTATTAAGAAGCTAACAAATTCCAGACGAGAGAAAAAGTTTTTTCCTAAATTATTTAAAGCGTTGAACAACGGCTGATTTCTTGATAAAGAAACGCTGCAGTTTCTGAAACGCCAGTTTTATTTATTTACACCAAACCTCTTTGATTGATGGATTTATTAGCCTTTAATGAGGTACATGACCGGTTCCCTTAAAACTAATGTTGGAAATCCAAAATTAAATTCATCCGATAGGAAAACGTGAAGAGGAATATTGAATAGATACAATAAGCACTCTTAATTCTGAAGGGAAAAGTATCATCCAAGGGTGTAAACAGGGTTTGTTCATGTGTTTATGTTTGGGGTTTAGAGCCATGGAGAAAATACTGCATTGCCTACAGTCCAGGGGCAGGAATTCTTCCGCCCAAAATCTAATAAAAATGGAAACTGATTTATTTTAACTTGTATACCCGGCGGATCTCAGATGGTGTTCACATGGTATGCTTGCGATAGAACATCCTCTCGCATGGTTCCGTTTATCGTTGGCTCTGTTCTCATCGGGGGGTTTAACCCCCAAAACCACCCCAATTACTACGCCTCTGGTATCATCAACGTGGACAAAAGTAGAGCTGTACCGATGAGTAAGGTGGCGAGCCAACTCAACGCTTTGAGACGGGCGTGAGACCTATCTCAAAACGCAAAAATGATTTTTTATTCCATTTCATATCTATTTTTAAAATCTATAATTTTTAGTTTAAGATATTAAATTTTGGTTATGAGGCGCTTTTTATTTCTATATAACATATCTTACCAGCAATTTCTTCCGTTTCCGAATAATTTAGATATATGTCAAGTAAAATGACAGAAATGGAGTTAAAACTCGGTACGAAATGTAGCTTAAACGTTGTGAAATAGCGTCATACGTTTCTTATCGATCTTTTCCAAAATAATTATTCACGCAACTTTTCGTTTATAAGGGCGTAAAACTTCCAAGAGATCAACAAGAAGGTTATGGCACTTAATGTCAGACAACGGAAATGAAAAGCGGTAAATTTCTCTCACCAGACAGATGGCATACTCTTTACGTCCTTGAACACAAGATGACTATGATTGACCGAAAGATACAGCACTTTACCTTTATTTTTAACTTGTTCATTACCACCCGTGAATTAGGACAGATTTACGACGAGTGGAAGATAGTTTTTTTTAATGCATCACATACTGCATGTCAAAATTCTCTAAAAGTAGCTATGGTTATTGGTTCCACGGTAAGCAGAGGAATATCAAAGTAGAATTAGCGAAGCAACTGCGTCTGGCTAACTTAAATTTATTACTTATCTGTGTATTTACTGCGAGAGCAATTTTTCTCGAAAATGTAAAACTGAAAGATGCAAGTATGAACGAGGGTAAGTCAAAAAGCATCTGTACTCCCTTTTAAAAATGTATCACAACAACAAAATAGAATTTTAATTTAATCATTTTAAAACATGATTGATTGATTGTAGTTGAGGCGGTGTCCCTAAATCGAGGGCCAAAGGCACTTAGACCTATTTGGTCCATTGTGCCATCCGCCGTGATGCTAAATTAACCATGAAGTCCTATGGCCTTACAAAAGGCCAATATGCCCCCAATGGGCAAGTCCCTAATGTCCCTGGGTTCCTGAAAGAGGGTGCCCATGAGACGAAACCGTGCCCTGGCAATAGCCGGGTACTCACACAAAAGATGGATTGTAGATTCCTCTTCTTGGTTACAGCATCTGCAGCTTGGAGAATCAGTAATTCCCATGTTGTAGAGATGCTTGTTTACCAGGTAGTGCCCAGTCAATAGTCCTACGAGAGTTCTTAGAATCCTTCTGTCAATAGATAGGAGTTTCTTAGCATAGCTGGAGTTTGGTCCATCACAAAAGTACCTAGCTTGTCTTAATCCCTGAGTCGATTGCCAAATGTTTAGGTGATGGGCTTTTGCCTAACATTTTTAAACATAGTCACCCTGCTTTTAAATGCACTTGGTCCATTGTTCCACCAGCTTACCGATACCCTCGGATAAAAGGTTTTAGGTTGAGCAGCAAGCCACATGTGCACCGCTCCCTTCACCTGCTGGTCGGAGGTGAATTTTAAACGGCCTTTTAAAGCATCATTAAGTGGATCAAATAGGTGGTAATCCGAAAGAGCGAGGTCGGGACCGTACACAAGATGCTCCATCACGTCGAAATGCAGCTTTGGGAGTTGTTGGAGTTAGAACGGTGTGGGCGGTAGTACGTGGATGGGCAATGTCATTCTAAAAAAGAACGCATTCCGACAATCGATCTCAGCATTTGTTTCGAACTGCCGGCTTCAATTTGTTGCAAAGTGTTCCATTGGAAAGTTCACTGTTTACTGTTGACCCCTTTTCCAGGCAGTGTTCCAGAATTGGTCCACGCTCTTGTGCTTCCTCCCTGGTTCAAAGAGATAGAACCACTTTTCACCTCCAGTGAATATTCTCTTCAAAAGGGCTTCGCCTTCTTTAGCATGACGGTCCAGTAGGCGTTGAAAAAAAAGACGCGATTTTCTTATTCCCGTGTGGGGAAACAGAAGCCATCCTAACCAAGAATCTATCGTTAAATTCTCACCCATACTAACATGGAATGAATCGTTGAACTCTAATAAAATAGTACCTATCGATTAACAGAAAGTCGTTCATTTGACTATGATAACCATTAAAGAAAACATCGTCGTCATTTATCTGCAGGAGAAATGTATGACTCGCGGTTGACGATTGGGGATTTGCAAGCCAACGAAATTATTTATAATATTTTTCAATATCCAAGTTTATTTATAGGCTAAATTTAAATAATTAATACCAGGAAAGCGCCTCAATGAGGTTAAGCATTGTAGTGTTTAAAATTTCTATTTATAAAAGCCAACAGAAAAGGAGTTTTCGATCAAAAAACGATTTTTTAATACAAAATTTTATTGAATCAACGGCTTATTTTTTGAGCAAGAATACCGCGTAATGATCTGAAAGAAAATGTATATGAATTTCAGTAAATTCTGTAGAAGTTTTTGAAATGTCTCGTTTTTACATCTTTTACCCAGAATCTCGTGCAAGCATCAAAGGTATGAAATTAATTCCATCTGTTTTCTCCATAGAGAGACCTAAGACAATTTTAAATGTCTTATTTCCACGATACTGCGAACACGGTATATTTCGCGTAGCTTTATGTGACAAATAGAGCTATTCTTTTCTCATAAGTCTATTTTATCGATGGAACCTTCAACTTTCACTTGAAATTAAGGATACTTTCCAGCAATTCCGTACAGGGCGTGATCACTACTTCTTCACGCTCGGGCATGGTTTTTCCGAATTGGGCCAAAAGATACAAAAAACTGAGCGGGAAAAGTCTCTTTTCGGTTTCGACAAGCAATAATTCACAAGAAGCGTACGTGAAATATCGCCGGAAGATTTAATGTGCTCTGGAGAGGAGCGTACTCAAGATTCTGGGACGCTTTGTGCTTTTTTCATTTCCACCATCTCTTGCTGTCCTCCAAGGCAGTGGAATGGCAAAATGTAATAGACATGGAAAATAAATACTTAAGCCATAGTTTTGGATAAAATACCGTAGCAGTAAATAAGAGAAACTCTAAAGTATTCGAATACCCAGAGATGCTCTGTGTCTTATTAATTTAAAACAAGCTCTGTAAACATAAAGCGTAACATACAAGATTTACACACACATAGACATGAAGTATTGTTTATAAATCTATTGCTACCTTGCAATCCAATATCCATTCTTAATATTTTGTTAACATGGTCAGCGTATCAAACAGGTTTCTATTGGGAAAATTAATGGTGTAATTCGATTACAATTTGAATATTTCGGAAAATCTAAAAAATCGTGAAAATTTACGATAAACTAACGAAAGTGAAGTGCAAGGAATTTCGAATCATTTGTCATAGAAACCTAAAGTGAGCGAAATAAACATGTCAGTTAATTTTATTTTATCAGATAAATCATATGACTAAATGATTTCACAATAGTTGTACTGTTAATATCAAGTTGTGGAATACGATTCTATTTCGGGCCGAAACTCACGTGTAATACTTAATATAAGTAATTAGGTCAATACTATTTACAGTTCGTCGTAGTAAAAGTATTCCACAGACTATTCCACAGTTCGCTTTTAATCATCATGCAGGATTTAAAATATATATTGGTGGAAAAATTTATTTATTTTACTTACCTTATGTTCCTCCACTTTGGTTTCATAAGAAAGATAATGAGGAAAAGGGACCGATCCCGAAAGTTAGAAATATCGGATGAGATATTCTTTTAGGACGAAATGAAATACCAAGGTTGTTATTTGGAGAGCAGATAATGAGTTTCTCAAATATTTTTTATATGTGTCAGAGAGGGGTCCCTAAAAATAAGGGAGGGAAGATCAGGGAATTGGAAATGACTAGCGAGAAGTCTAAACATGTTTTCGATGGAAATTACCGCAAAAGTTCGCGGAGAAGAACCTTATCAAGTAATCGTGGAGAAGGCAGCACGGAAGGCAGAAGGAACAGAACTAGAATAGAATTATCCTAACGACATCGGCTTGACAATTTTTGTCATTTCCTCATAGACTTGGTGCGTTTCTTACGTGACTTACATTTTCTTGCAAGTAGATATATTGCTATGAAGGGAAGAACAGTTGTGTCGGCTCCAATTTTATCTTTAACATTTTATTAATTATAAATAAATACGCGTACAAGCATAGATCCTTATATTTTATTTCTATAAAAGTTATAAAAATTTCAGATGTGAAATAAAATTAACTTCATACAGTGCTCTCACTCTCACTTGGGGTACAGTAACTTCCCAATATGTGTGTTATGTTTAAAATATTGCTTTGGTATATGTCAATTCCATCATTAGCATCTTTTGGAATAGTTATTAACAATATCACCAAAACTTATTTAATTTTCGAGAGAGTATTTTGAGAGTATTAGTACGCACACGGCTAAGGGTTCAAATCGAGCAAGTTTTAAGGTAAAGGATAAGGAATTGAGATGTTCCCCTTAAAACTCAAGGATAAATAGATGCAAAAAATAGGGACCTGGCTGGGATTCAGAACCAGGTCTCCGGGCAGGTTTTCCATTTGTTGTAATTATAGGCTATTTTTCGCATCTGTTTATCCTTGCGAGCAGGTTTTCTTTAACTTGACAGGGTTCTTCATTCAGTGAAAAGGACATCAAGCGACAGTAAGGTAACAATAATTACATAGGACATATTGTATGTGTTTCCCCGTTATAACGTACTCTCTTCATTGGTAAAAGTGGATTTTTGAGGAAGGATTTTAAGATGAATGAATGTTAAACCAATAAATATGAAATTAAATTAATATTATCAAAAATTATTTTTCAATATTAAATCAATAAATTGAATTAATTTTTTAAATGTTATTTTCTTTGACAT
>KZ308237.1:376747-403553 GCA_000376725.2 Ladona fulva
AACGGATCTGTATCTTCTCAAAGGCATTAATATACGCGGAACAGAAATATTTTTATTTATTTAATCTTATTAAATAAATAGAAACATTTCAAATCTTTTCGAGGAAATAGACATTTCTTTGAATATATAAACATGGGATGTAATAAAGGGACTAAAATGACTCAAAATAGCAACAGAAAATGTGAAAGGGAGAAACTTGTCCTCTCAGGAGCATGAACATTCATAGTAAACTTCAATATAGCTTACCTTCACCAGACTATCTCAATAGAGGTTTTTCCATTTCTATATCACAGAAATAGAATTATTGCCGCTTTGGAGCATTCCATTCAGGTTTTCAATCTCACTTTACTAACGCGCAATCATCGGTATTTCAAGCGTGGAAGCGGTAGAGCGATTCAGGATCTAATTAGGTACGAGTGGAACATCGCTTTGTATTCCATTTTTATTCTTATATACTCACGAAAAGAAAAAAATCCTCACAGGGAGTACTTAGAGTACACAACTGCAAATGTTATCTTTAAGAAACATGCAAATACCATCTACCTATTTAGTATAAAAAATGTGGGAATAAACGAAAAGATGTTCCGGAATCAGAAATATGTTCCAGGTAGGATAGTGTAGAGGCGTATTATGAGTGACAAAGAATTAATTTTTTATTTTATTATTGATTTATAGAAAATATATAGAGAAAGGTATTCGCGTATTTGATATGAATATACGAATGTAACATTAACTTTAACTTAAGGCAAAGGCTTCGCAGAGTACGACGGTTAAATGATGGGGCACTGCTCCATTAATGAAATCGTAAAAATGCTGAAGTAGTACTTGCAGAGTAAGAAAAGCGAGGAGATAAGGGCGGGCAATCCCTGTACATGATATTATCATTTTTATTTCCCATTATGCAGTAGAGTTTCTTGGAAAAAGTTTCCTTCATGTTGTTCTCCCCCGTCGAGAAAAAGGTACACCTCTCCTTCACAATAGGGCATTCACCCAAAATGCATATCTTTATGAGAATTTATTCTTACCGAGTTTACGGGAGATTTCGTAAAGTAATGAAAACATCCTTTTTTACGTAGTCTCGTCTCTAATATATTCTCCATTTTCTCATGATAGCTACTGCGCATATGTTATTTGAATACACCCCTAAGTCACAGAAATTCCTTCCTTTTGAATTCTCTTTTCGGTACGTTAACTTTCGATTACCTTCCTTCCCATATTCCTAAACCGCCCTCTTCAAATACCGTTATTTTTTCTTTTTTTTCGAAATGAATGGAGAAAAATGATCTTGCTTATGAAAATATCGCTGCCAGAATTGCTGGACCACCTCAAATTTCCTTAAAAATGAGTAGCTCATCTCCAAGATAATACTTTCATAAACACAGAAAAATGCTTACATCTCCAACATCTTTATCCATTTCTATAAAAACTCATGCGTTTGAAGAAAAGTTTCCACTCTTTGAGTCAGTATTTATTTATGAGTAAGAGATTAGTATTTTTTGTATTACCAATACATAGTAACGTATGTAAAAGTGTGTAAAAGGAATTTTAAATGAAAATCGTGCGCAAAAAAAAATTGGCTCAAGATGATTCATATTGAGATATGTCTGTCAAACTACCTTTTAATTAAATTTCTGGTGTTTAAGATCTGGTAGTGAATTCTTTAGCAAAGAAAAAATTCGGTTAATTATATGTTACTTAGATAAGCAATGCATCCCCATGGTTTTGAGAATACATATCTTGAACTTAAACAAAGGGAGATCAATAGTAATTTTAAAATGCTTCATTAATTCCAAAGCGATGGCAATCCCTATAAATGACGTTCTTCAGGGGTGCCTAATTTCACTTGTTTTTTGTTTTCCTTTTTGTATGTATCTTTGTGACAAGTGAAATAAATATGTTATATTTTTATAAGCATGAAAATTGTCTATAAAGAAATTATTACTGATTAGCACTCCAGGTTTAGGGTTCGAGTCTCGGTCAGTTGGATTTTCCCGGTAAAAGAAATGGTTGTTTTTGTTCGTGAAAAATAATAAATATTATTATTCAAATGGACGTAACTGGGGGCTTCCTATTCCCATTAAAGAATTCATTATTATTAAAGCCATTTCTTTGTTGTTCGAGGGGGAATAGGAAGACCCAAGTTACGTCCCCAGGGATCCCTGTTGCTACCATTCCCTGCAAACCCTACCGTCTAATTAAGAAAAAAAAGAGGCATCGAAAAATAACCAGTTACAACCGGTAGATAGCGATCGAGTTGTAAGGTACGTTTAGGTTTAATCCACTTCAACGAAAAAGATTATTTCAAAGGCATTCATTTATTCCCTAGGAAGAATATTTCATTGGGTTCGCAGTCTTGCCTGCTAGCCGCTTGTTAAACCCACCTGCACATAAACGGAATCAAGTATTTTTTTTGCAAAACTTCGCGAATCGTTAGAGACTGTATTTATGTACTACCTACGACAACAAAATCATTAGATTATCACATAATTAGGATACTATAGCTTCTGAATGAACATGTGCGTATGGTTTGCATATCCTGTGGTTGCTTGTACGTACCAGTATTGTGAATAAACATGTTGCTCCCTTGCTTTTATCAAAAGACACCCAAAAACGGAAGCTCCGTTCAAGACCCCAATGGCAGCATTATATCATTGCAACCAGCGACGCTATCTGCATAAACTGTCACATGTCGTCCTATTTCATAACCATGAGCGCGCGCAGAGGAAATTTGCAAGAAAAAGGAAAACCGCTGGAAACTAGGGCTACAGATATATGGACAATCACCGCTCCAATATTAAATTGGAATCATCAGAGATTCAAACGCACCGCGGAAGCGAGATAAACCAGGTGGAAAGGGCGTGTGCGAGAAAAAATGGGACGGGGAAGTGTTTTTATCCACCCCATACTCCGAGCATGAATCAATGCTTTTAGGGGAGAAGAAAAAAAGAGCAATGGAATATCGAAGCGGGAAGCAAAAGGCCGAGAGATTGCGGAACGATGGCGAGTTACATTTCGGCGGACCTGGAAGGCATCAAGTGAGGGCAGCATCGAGATAGAGCCCTCTCGAAAAAGCTTCGGGGGAAGGAAGGAATTTAAAAGGGTGGAGATAAGCGTATGATTGATGGTGGACTCGACCGCAAATGGAATGAGGCGGCGAATACACACGCGCCCCCGACTGAGAGAACCGCTGCGAGAAAAATGTGTCGGGAAAAATATCGATAGGCGCCGAGTGTTTCGTCATTTTGCGATTCAAATCGTGGCCCCGAAAGATAGGCGTGAATTTAGATAGGAGGGTCACTGCTGCCATATCTTGATGAATTGGATATTTTTCATTTGTCTCTCTGTACAGGATAGAGCATAATGTATCTTTCATTCAATTTTGTCCGTCTTATTCACGGCTGTAATGATTTGAAAGCTATTGAGGCATGAGTAGTGCTGACTGATAGCTATGATTGCTATTCTTATTGATGCTATGAAAATCGTTATTCATGGCGCTCTTCTACTATAATTACGTGTACGTTTTCCACTTAAAATTCCCGGAATTCGTAATTCACTAAGCCTCCGATAATTAATAGTGGGTGGGCTCCCAGATAGCCAAGTGGGCTTCGACGAAAGCGGTCCCGGGTTCGATTCCTGGTGGGGGCTCACGTGCAAAATGACCTAAGCTGTCGAAGCACTTTTAACAATACTATACTACTACACTAATTAATAGTGGAGGGGATGTAAAACCAACCCCCTTTAGGCAGGTACCTTTACAAACACATTAATTAATCATTTTGTAAATATTGGATTTAGGATCTTGGATCATGTGGATGAAATAAGTTTGATAGGACCAGAACTGGAATCCGGATCTCCCAATTTCCGGTTTTTTGCTTTAACAATTAAGTTATCCGGCCAATTGCAACCGTAGTTGCAATTATAAATAAATAAATTTACGTTAACACACGTAAGAAAGCTTCGACAAAACGAAGAAAACGTTTTGAAAAGTTGCCAAGGAGAAGACATCAAGAGAAGAGTAGTAAAATCTTTTGTCAGAAATGTTTTGCCGATCCGGACAAGAGGGCCATAAGAAAGGAGAAAAGTAACATATTGGAGACCATTGAGATAAGGGTTCGACATAAAATGGAAAAAAGCAAGTTGAGTAGATAGGGAAACAAACGATGAAGAACTGGAGACGGCGGTGGAGGAAAGAATTTTGATTGATGGAAAAAGTGAAGGCGGAAGAAATGGTAAAATATTCAAAGGAGAAGGATTACTCAAGAAGGAAATTCAAAAGAGGATAGAAGCGTAAGAGGCAGAGGGAAAGAGAACGAAAAAAGTTGTAGGAGGATGTAAAGGGAGTAGTTATTTGTAAAACGTGAGCGAAGAAAAAAATCACCAAACGGAAAAGTTTCGTAAACCTAGGAATTCTTTACTTACTTTAGGTCATGAACAAATTACTTCTCTGTTTTGCGCAGCCGGCGGTAAAGAGAAAAATTTATTCTCTATGTATATAGTGTCCTTTTTCATAGAATAAAATATGTCACCAATGAAATAAGTCACTATGGAAATTGAGCTTTGCGATTATAAATAACATTGAGGAAATCAACCCATCGCTTCATTAGCAGGGTTTCCTCATTTTTTTGTGTGCCATTAAAGGGGAATCAAAATTGACAAATGTTCCTCCTTCAGGTTTAACCAATATCCTCAGTGATGTAAACATTAATTAAATTACGAATTTTCAACAATAACTCTCAAGATGTTAAGAATAATTTTGTAAAATTTTAACCATTAGCGTTTTAGAAAAATGTTTAGATTTCCAAAATCTGATTTAGAGGCAGACAATTCGGCCTAAAAATACGAAAAGAAATATTGAAACTGGGCTGTTAATGAAATAGAGATTTTAAAATACTCAGTGAGCAGTATGTTTGCAGATGGAACTCTCATTTGAAGGAAAACGGAAAGTTCAGGATCACCGATTTCTAAGAATTCTCCCATGCACATATCGGAAACAGTATCTCTATTCCTAAGGGATCAACAATGGGAAAAAATGTTTTTTTTTTCTTTACACCGCTTACTCGAACTGAATATATGCAGATAATGTCAAGTCACATTTTTCATCTAATAACAAATTTATTGATAAAGTTAGATAAAATGTTCTTGAGTACGTTTAAAAACAAGTTGTTGAGTAATTTCATCAAATGACACAAATATTTGATTTGTTTCTTTAGCATAATGCTATTAACTTTTATATTCGAGCAGTTGAAAACCATAGCAAAATTTACGCACCGCAAACTCGCTCCTCAAACCTAACATTTCTACGCAAAACCCCTACTTTAAGGTTAAATTTTGTTTATTTAATCCGTTGAAATCCATGAGTATTCACCGCTTTTCGTGGGGAACATCTGGGTTACCTTCCCTGAAATCCTTTTGCAGAAAGAAGCTTGACGACGCGGCTGTCCAAACAGATGCGATATTTACGCAATCCAACTCAGGGAATTCTCTCTGCAAAAACAGCATCGCCATTAATGCATCCTAATTTCAATTACATCGCTTAAATGCCAGAACTACTGCTACCGCTACTTCCAGAAAAGCCTCTCCGCAAAACAACCAATATCTATCATTACTAAAATAAACCGGTTATCCAAAGCCGATCTTACCATTCTGCTTGTGACACTGAAGGATTTGCTTAAATTCTAACAACCTTCGTATGTCTTAATTCTCTTTGGTTATCGGTAAAAATAATCATGACAATCATTAATTCACGTGAGACTTGTTTTCATTAGTCATATTTTCAGTAACAGATCATCTACTACAAATTCAACGATAATTATGAGATCTGCTTAGTAAATATTTTATTATAGTATAGAAATGAAAGAGTTAATGTCTGCCGTAGTCGAACATCGAACCCGGGTGTCCTGCATTGAAGTTAACATATAAGCTGCAAAAGTTCTTGATATCACGATTTAGTATTGCCTGAACGAAAAGACGATGGTATTCCTGAAAAGGTACGTCTAGTATAAATCAACAAAACATTATGTCAGGAGGACAATGGCTGAAAAAAATAAAGTCAATTTTATTGTAATAAATAGGCAAAGCGTAAAAAATTTAGGAAACTAAAGGTCGTAAGAGTCTGACGATTCAAATATAAGAAATGTGGTTCCGTGGATAACATGACACTGATTAAATGAGTAAAACAAACATATAAAGCTTTTAGTAGTGCCGTTGGTCAAAGTTATATTGCATATAGAAGCCACATTAATTTCTCAAGCATTGCATGAGAGCAAAGTATAGACTTCGTCCAAAGGTAAACAGCAAAAATGAAGAGAATTAAAGAAAGCACTTCGTAGTTTCCACACTAAATGTTTTATTTAAAAAACGACCGGTTTCGGCTAACGCCATCATCGGGTAAGGGAACAGAAAAACAAGCACAAATATATATATCAAAGCAGTTTTGAGGGGAGGGTAAGGAGAGGGGAAGGGTTATGAAAAGTACACTCATTGGTGAGGTTGTCAGCTGAGGTTATTTCAAGGATTTCCAATGCGTTCAGCTTCCTTCCCTTAGGCTGCCGGTGTAAAAGTTTTGCGGAAAAGGAACTATTGTGGCCGCTCTCCAGGAGGTGGGCAGCGAAGGCTGAGGAGTTGGGATTTTGAAGGCGGTAGCTCCGCAGGTGCTCTTGCTCCCTTATCTTCATGGGACGACCAGTCTGACTGCGATATTCCGCCGGACAATCATCGCACCTCAATTCGTATACCCATGAATGAGAAGAAGGGTCCCTTTTGTCTTTAGGTTGCGATAAGGAGTACCGCAAACATGATGGATTGTAAAATCCTGCTTTACTTTTCATGAGATATTTACAGCTTATGAGGTGTTTCTAGAATTGTGTTAGGAATAGAATGCNAAGAATATTTCATTGGGTTCGCAGTCTTGCCTGCTAGCCGCTTGTTAAACCCACCTGCACATAAACGGAATCAAGTATTTTTTTTGCAAAACTTCTAGGAATGATGTGATGAAGATGAACTGAAAGTTCGAAACCATTGGTTGCTAACCAAAATATAGTTGTGGAAAAGTACAAGTTGTAGTTATTATTTCATTTGTAATGGAATTCCACCATATCTCGCTAGAGAATATTCAAAATATTATTTTTTAAGACTATGAAAAACCAGTGTTTTATAACTTCCTTTCCCAGTTTTATCCGATGCTATGGGATTCTCAGGAGTTTTTCGACCCCAAGAAGAATAAATATTTGTAAAGTTACAAGCTACCTTTAAAACGTGTGGGTAGTCGTTAGCCGCTAGTCGTTAGCCTGCTACGCGGAGGTTCATTCCCCAGTTATGGCAGTTTATCTACCGGATTTTTCAAGAGTTAGAGGCCATGGGCCGACTCTGTCTTTAAAACTGAGTACCGGAAGTGAGTTTTTGGGTAATTATAGGCAGTAGATGCATAATGCCAGACACATTACCTTTACTTCATACCGTTTGGGCCAAATAAAAGCTGCCTTATCCTGCTAACTCTTAAAGTGTTGATACGGTATGTACTTTAATTTATTGTCGCATAAATTAAAATTCTAAATAATTTTTCCCTTATTCGTAATTGCAGTAGATTTATAAATCTAGAATATCATGTTTCCGAATTTCTAAGTTTGTATTAGCAATAAAGTTACAATTCCTGATGCATTTGTAAAATGATTATATGAATTTAACATTTTCATGGGAGCTGATTTGGAAAAATAAATGTAAGTATGAAATCTTTTAACAAATAATAATAATGTGGGAGTAATCAATAAGAATATATGGTCACAAGAAGAATATAAAATAATAATAATAAAATTGGGATATAATAAAAAATAAAAGGAAGAAAAATTAGAAATAAGAATAACAATTATATATATATATATATATATATATCCANTCTCTATGTATATAGTGTCCTTTTTCATAGAATAAAATATGTCACCAATGAAATAAGTCACTATGGAAATTGAGCTTTGCGATTATAAATAACATTGAGGAAATCAACCCATCGCTTCATTAGCAGGGTTTCCTCATTTTTTTGTGTGCCATTAAAGGGGAATCAAAATTGACAAATGTTCCTCCTTCAGGTTTAACCAATATCCTCAGTGATGTAAACATTAATTAAATTACGAATTTTCAACAATAACTCTCAAGATGTTAAGAATAATTTTGTAAAATTTTAACCATTAGCGTTTTAGAAAAATGTTTAGATTTCCAAAATCTGATTTAGAGGCAGACAATTCGGCCTAAAAATACGAAAAGAAATATTGAAACTGGGCTGTTAATGAAATAGAGATTTTAAAATACTCAGTGAGCAGTATGTTTGCAGATGGAACTCTCATTTGAAGGAAAACGGAAAGTTCAGGATCACCGATTTCTAAGAATTCTCCCATGCACATATCGGAAACAGTATCTCTATTCCTAAGGGATCAACAATGGGAAAAAATGTTTTTTTTTTCTTTACACCGCTTACTCGAACTGAATATATGCAGATAATGTCAAGTCACATTTTTCATCTAATAACAAATTTATTGATAAAGTTAGATAAAATGTTCTTGAGTACGTTTAAAAACAAGTTGTTGAGTAATTTCATCAAATGACACAAATATTTGATTTGTTTCTTTAGCATAATGCTATTAACTTTTATATTCGAGCAGTTGAAAACCATAGCAAAATTTACGCACCGCAAACTCGCTCCTCAAACCTAACATTTCTACGCAAAACCCCTACTTTAAGGTTAAATTTTGTTTATTTAATCCGTTGAAATCCATGAGTATTCACCGCTTTTCGTGGGGAACATCTGGGTTACCTTCCCTGAAATCCTTTTGCAGAAAGAAGCTTGACGACGCGGCTGTCCAAACAGATGCGATATTTACGCAATCCAACTCAGGGAATTCTCTCTGCAAAAACAGCATCGCCATTAATGCATCCTAATTTCAATTACATCGCTTAAATGCTAGAACTACTGCTACCGCTACTTCCAGAAAAGCCTCTCCGCAAAACAACCAATATCTATCATTACTAAAATAAACCGGTTATCCAAAGCCGATCTTACCATTCTGCTTGTGACACTGAAGGATTTGCTTAAATTCTAACAACCTTCGTATGTCTTAATTCTCTTTGGTTATCGGTAAAAATAATCATGACAATCATTAATTCACGTGAGACTTGTTTTCATTAGTCATATTTTCAGTAACAGATCATCTACTACAAATTCAACGATAATTATGAGATCTGCTTAGTAAATATTTTATTATAGTATAGAAATGAAAGAGTTAATGTCTGCCGTAGTCGAACATCGAACCCGGGTGTCCTGCATTGAAGTTAACATATAAGCTGCAAAAGTTCTTGATATCACGATTTAGTATTGCCTGAACGAAAAGACGATGGTATTCCTGAAAAGGTACGTCTAGTATAAATCAACAAAACATTATGTCAGGAGGACAATGGCTGAAAAAAATAAAGTCAATTTTATTGTAATAAATAGGCAAAGCGTAAAAAATTTAGGAAACTAAAGGTCGTAAGAGTCTGACGATTCAAATATAAGAAATGTGGTTCCGTGGATAACATGACACTGATTAAATGAGTAAAACAAACATATAAAGCTTTTAGTAGTGCCGTTGGTCAAAGTTATATTGCATATAGAAGCCACATTAATTTCTCAAGCATTGCATGAGAGCAAAGTATAGACTTCGTCCAAAGGTAAACAGCAAAAATGAAGAGAATTAAAGAAAGCACTTCGTAGTTTCCACACTAAATGTTTTATTTAAAAAACGACCGGTTTCGGCTAACGCCATCATCGGGTAAGGGAACAGAAAAACAAGCACAAATATATATATCAAAGCAGTTTTGAGGGGAGGGTAAGGATAGGGGAAGGGTTATGAAAAGTACACTCATTGGTGAGGTTGTCAGCTGAGGTTATTTCAAGGATTTCCAATGCGTTCAGCTTCCTTCCCTTAGGCTGTCGGTGTAAAAGTTTTGCGGAAAAGGAACTATTGTGGCCGCTCTCCAGGAGGTGGGCAGCGAAGGCTGAGGAGTTGGGATTTTGAAGGCGGTAGCTCCGCAGGTGCTCTTGCTCCCTTATCTTCAGGGGACGACCAGTCTGACTGCGATATTCCGCCGGACAATCATCGCACCTCAATTCGTATACCCATGAATGAGAAGAAGGGTCCCTTTTGTCTTTAGGTTGCGATAAGGAGTACCGCAAACATGATGGATTGTAAAATCCTGCTTTAAGTTTCTTGGGAAGGAGGTTGGCTAATTTGTAAGAATTCTAGGAAATATTTCTTAAAGAGATGTAGTAAGACGTTGGTTTAGCAGAATAGCTATCCGGACTAAAACCGTATGACAAGGAGACAAATACGTTATCATTAGCGTCAAACGACACATTTCATTATAAGTAGTATGATTTTATAACCTTTTCATGAGATATTTACAGCTTATGAGGTGTTTCTAGAATTGTGTTAGGAATAGAATGCAGTCTAATACAGTCAAATCTGGACAAGCGAGAATTCAAGGGACCAGCAATTCTTCTCGTTCTCGTAGATCTTTCTCGTTCTCGTAGATCTTTCTCGGAGTGATCGACACTCGTCAGCTCATTTATCTTTCTATACAAACCTGCTCCCTTTCAGACAGACAAACAAACCTGCGTGTGACCTGAGGAAACACCCATCGTAAGTGGTATTTTCAAGAGGACACTCTGACTTATAGAGGTGTAAGTCCGGTGCTTCCGGATAGCCAAGTGGGAAACGTGTTCCACTTCAGTGAAAGCAGTCCTGGGTTCGATTCTTGGTGAGGGCCCACGTGCGAAATGACCTCAGCTGTCGAAGCACTTTTAACAATACTTTTACTACGGGTAACGGGCGTTAAAAACCATTTTCTCTCTCTCATCTAAATTTCTATTTTCCTACTTATGGATTTTTTGGAGCGGTTTATCACTTTCATAGAGGTTTCCTTTAATCTAATTCTAAACTAAGGGAATTTCTTTGCAGAGGGTTTGTTTCACTCCAAATTTTTAACATTAATAATGAAAGAACTTTTCGCACAGTCCCACAGAAGTTTGTGGGAGTGTACAATTGTAATGGCCTTACATGAGGTAACGCCTTCTCATATTGAGTACATTCGTTAACGTTAACGAATAAACTCAATATGTAAACGTAATCTTTTTGACGTTAGAGAAATCAGAGATCGAATCCTCTTACTATTCCCGTGTCGCTCTTAGCAATGCAACTTTATGGAATCTTTTTCTTTTATGATCTTATAAAAGGTGAACTACAGCAAGCCAAACTCACATAGTATCTCACTTTGCCGCTTCCCACCCTCGGACGCACTCTCAATTCTAATTGTATCAATCCAAGGAAACACCTTCATTTTTCTTTGTGCTCCCTGAGGATACAAACCTCTCTCAGCGATCGACACTCGTCAACTAATTTGTCTTTGCGTACTAGTGTACACCTGACTCCTTTATACGAGCATAAAACTTGCTAGTGGGCTGTCAAAACACCCGCAATATATTGCATCTTCCAGAGATATAGAGGTGTAAAGCGAGGCGTCCATACGTAGAGTACCGGGTGTGAAAAACGACTCTCTCTTGTAGAGGTTCTACTTTCTCACTTGCAGATGCTTTAGGGGATGAAAATGTCGGGACCTAGCGATCGGTCTCACTACAGTTTTCTCGCTCATTCAGGTTTCACTGTAAATCAAATAGAGCAAACAGACAAAGAGCGGTTTTTTGTGGTGTTAAATTTCTTTGCCCTTGAAAACTTTCCTGGTCGTAAATAAAAAGAAATTTTTTACTCGATGACCTCGTACAACAACAACGTTGCCGGGCATCGATGAAATTCTGCCGTTCAAAGGAACAGGAGCCACAAAAACTTACTGTGGCGTTTTTTTCGAGCACGGCGGAGAAAGGTTAAGGGTCAAAAAAGGGAGCTGCATTGAAACTGTGTCAATTTTATTAATTTCGAGTACACACGGTTCATCGACAAACCGCTGAGAGAGGCACTCTCGACCGCTGCTTCAATTGATGTCGACCTTGAAATACTGAGCTATCTTTGGAAAGAAGTGTTTCTAATTCGGTATTTGAGGGGGAATTCAGTTGAACTCGGCTAACATTTTTCCGCATTACCTTCAAAGAAAGAATTGGGGCAGCAAGGTTTTCCCCCCACCGACCAGTGGTATTTTTGGCCCTTTATGTACACATTTCTGATTTTGTTTTCCAAATATAAGAAATATAAGAAGCTAAACAAATAAAAAGAGAAATTATTATTGTTAATAGCAAGGGGAATTTCTTGCTAAAATTTTTTTTCTCATCTGCTGGTAATGTGAAATTATAATAAATGTTCATAATATTTTTATATACAATACACATTAACAGGCGAAGCATTTTACTAATTTCTATTTTGTTTATATTTGTACTAATTAATAAACATGAAGGTAAATTTGACTGCCAATGAGTTAATAAGTGCACCAGTCATCCTACGTACTACATGCGTTACTACACAATCAACATCGATTTTCAGATTTACGTGGAATAAGTAGAGGAAAAATATTTGGAGTGATTCAAGTAAGGTTAATCCTATGACAGACGGATACTGATATAACACAGAGCATTTTTGCTATGTAAATAATTCCAAAACATTAGGCTACTGGATATCCTTTGACAATTAAGCGATTTTATGAAAAAAGAAATTTATCAATACGTATTATAGAAAATCATCAAATATGAGTTTCTCTAAATTCTACATATTTGTAACCTTCACCGCTAAAAAAAGCACACCATACGTTTTCCTACATATTAGATTTATTTTTAACTTGTCATAGAAGAACTCAGTTTTCGGGCTGAACTAAATGAAGTTATAGAGAATAAATAATTCTAATGGGTAATTAAATACATTCATGAAGAAATTAAATATGCTAAATCACCCAGAAGAAAGAAATAGGTGAAGTTTCGCAAAAGTTTACAGCAGTGAAACGCGCAGTATCGATAGGAAAAGGCGTTTCGGAAGTAGACTGTGTTTGAATTGAGACTTTAGGATAATAAAGTATTCTGTCATAGAAACTCAAATCTCTGCTAGTAAACCTTTTTTGAAACCGGAATCTTTCTAAGCAGAATTCATCCTCAGCGCAAGTAATGTTAGCTTTTGTAGGGTATGCAATAAGGATTGAAGAGGAAGCAATGGTAAAAGAAGCGTAATGAAACAAAGGGGGATCCAATCATCCAAAGGTAAATCAGGGTTTTACCGGATAAATTGCGATGATCTTCGAGCCATGGCAGAGCGGGAAATCGCATTTCACGGGAAATCGTACCCAAGGGTTACGAAGATAAGACAACAGAGTGGCAGGAAAGCTCGGGCGTTCTGTTTGGATTCCACATGAATGCTGTATCTCAATCGATTTCCATCTACCATATAATTATCTTCCCTACTCCGTCAGTTATCTCCCAAACACATTCTTATCTTCACTTTTTCACCGTAATTTTCTATCTGGGTTCTACCGCTTTCTAACTTAATCAAAAGTAAATACTCAATCAAATTAAAGTTCTTGCTATGCTATCAAAAATATATCAAATTCAGTACTCAGTTCTGGTAGTGGTCGTCCTGAACTTATCCTATTCTTGCGGGTTCAGTTTCATTTTCTATCATTTGTGTGGTTTTACTTACATCCATTTGGCTTTTTCCCTTAGTACCTTCTTCATTTGCAACTTTTAATCATGCGTTTCTCTCTCACTTATTAAAATGCGTAAGCTGGCAAATTTGGTTTTCGAAAGCAAATGTAAACAGATAGCGTGTTAGCTGTACAGTTTATCCATTCTTCATCCAATGACACTATGGACATTAAGTTTCGTGTTGCGAAGTTTCTTTCCCTTGCAGCAAGATACTAAGATACTTCACGACTACATACTTCATAAGATAAGTGTACCAAATATCCCAAAACCAGAAGCCCCAAACTTTGAAGACTCATCCACTGCCTTATAGGATGATTCGATCATTCGCATAAATATATTCACATATCTGCTATAAAATACAATAAATAATTCCATTATATTAATTATAGCGAAAACAAAAATGTAACTGCTAGAATTATTCCGTTTTTCCCTTGCATTTTGGAAACCTGATGTGTCACATAGGTAAAGTTTTAGTAGTAGTAGTACTGTTAAAAGTGCTTCGACAGCTTAGGTAATTTCGCATATAGACTCCCACCGGGGATCGAGCCTGGGACCGCTTTCACTAAAGTCGAACGCGCTGCCGACATGGCTAACCGGGAGCCCTGTTAAAGTTGTATATAATTCCCCATGATATTCAAATAGGAATAAACTTTCAGCTATAAAAAATACTAATCTTAAAGTCTCCCAGTTAAATTTCATATTCTATTCACATACGATTTGGAAACGGGTGGGAAAATTTTTTTATCGGAAGGCTGCATACGAAATCATCAGGTCGCACTTGAGCAGCGTACTGCCTGGATTCAAAAGGTTTTACATCCAAATTACACCAAATAAATCGGATTTGATCGCAGAATATACTGGCTTAGAATATTTCCCATGCTATTTTACGTCAAATTATAACGAACATTACACAATCAGTAATAATGTCATCTTATCAAAACGGCATTACTGATGATCGTGTGAGGGCTCTGAAAAGGTGCGAATATACGAATAGTACTCATATGAATCCGGGCTTTCTGATTTTGGGGCATAATTACTGAGGGGTTACATTACTAACGATGTCATTCCTCATTGCGTGACGCGAAATATTGCGTAATATTTATAAATTTCATGCGACCGATTATATGTGATGAGCTCACCGCACTCGACATAGTCACGTTAGTAAGAATTTCAGAATCAAATATGTGCACAACACCGGAATACTCTCGAGAATATTGCCTGTGGCTAGATATTTTTTGGAGAGCTAAATTACTCCATTCTATATCTTAGCATCATTTTATTTCCCTACAATTTCCAGTAATTTTTTTTGTTTGCAGTACGTAAATATTTGGCTGTTGTCATTGAGATGTCCCTGAATATTTGCTCGAAATGTCTCGGAAAAAAGAACGGCAGACGTTGATACCGAATGTAAGCTTCACAGTTTTTGTGTACATTTCATTCACTCGGAAATGAAAATAATTTTACCTGCTCTGAAGATGAGGTTTATCTGGAGAGAGAAATATGGGCAGAAAAAACTGAAAACATTTTGAATACGTTTACGAGGAGATTCATTAAAGAAGAGATACTCAAATGCTTTGTCGAAGATTCGATAAAATAGCAACAAAGCGTATCTTGTAAAACCAGAGTGGTGGTTGCAACAAGACGATATGCGGATATTGCTCTCGTTTTTAACCAGTCCTTCATTCATCTAACACAGTCCTTTCTTCACCTACATCTAATTGTAAGTCAACATCTACATACGTATCATGCCAGCCGCCTTTCGGAGTGTGGCAGGGGGTGCATGCACCATGAATCTACTTCCCTAATCGATTTTTTTCGCGTATCGTTGGCGGAAAATAATGAATTTTTGGAATTACTAGTTCTAGGAGGTATTTCTTTGATTTTCGTCTCAGCATCAGAACAGCGTATGAGGAAAAATGTATACTATAAGGCATATCTTTTACGAATGTACCACCTATAAACTTATTAAGTGAATTAAGACTTTGTTTAAAACCTTTTAGAGATTTCCATTCTGCGTCCTAAAGCATTTAAGTAACATTCCCTGATTTGTCGTATCTTCTATTTACGAAACGTATCGGCTTTCGCTGTACTTTTCTAATTTTCAAATTCAACAATATCCAGTAGGATCCGATAAACTGCACGCATACTGAAGGTGAGGTCTAACCAACGCAGCTATAACTAATATATAGTAAGTATAATTATAGCTAAGTAACATCGCTCACGGACATTTTCTTCCCTACTACCGACTATTCTCTTCACGAATCCGAGTTTCTTTAGTGATCTTCCGCACTTTCCTACTAAGTGTTCGCATGTGACGCTTAACATTATTTTTCGCGCTTAATGCTATACTTTTGACAATACAGCCTGATCTGCGAGGGACAATATGACTGAAGAAAACAGCTCTACTGATGAGAAATAATGATATTTTTAATGATCGTTCAACCATCCCGATTGTACTGGGTTGAGTAGGCACCAACTCCATATAGATACTTTGAAAAGTCCATTTTAAAGATACAGCTATTCAAAAGATGATTTTTTTATTCATTAGAATTTGAGCAGATTAACACCAATATTATTATCACCATCATTTATAACTTAAGATTTAGTAATTGAAAGCGGAAATTGCTTGAAAATCGGCGATTTTCTGTTCGGATCGATTATTCCTGTAAATTTACTTCTCAATGAATTTCTTTCAATGCACTCTGCAACTTCCAAACACTCATCATTTTCATGATTGCTCGAATGTATCGGAATAAAATCAAATACCAATTCTTAAGAACCTAACCTGGGACCCATCTATAGTGTATGCAACCTCCAAACATTGTTGGGTGTGTCATAAAAATGGTTTTCATATGTTAAGATAATACAAGAAAGATTCCTCACCCTTAGGAAAACCACAGGATAACTTTATACACCTCATAATGAAAGAAAAAGATGTCTAATGTTTCAGACACATTTATTTGGGAGATGACCGGTCTCAGCAAGTGGAAGCCATCTTCAGATCTCAGAATCTGTGATTTCAAAGTGCCCGGCCCGCCCGTATCTTGTGAAGGCTAGTATAGTAGTAGTATTGCTTAAAAGTGCTTCGATAGATTAGGTCATTTCGCACATGGGCCCCGACCGGGAATCGAACCCGGGACCGCTTTTACTGAAGTCGAACGCGTTGCCCACTTGGCTACCCGGGAGCCCTAGTGAAGGCTCTGTATAGTCATGTATGAGGTTAAATGCATTGACTCTGGCATTGATGGGGAAAAATAACGGGATTTTCCATACAAGAATTGGCAGTATTACTGATCATGTCGAACCTCTTATAAAAGTGATTGGGAAACGAAATTATTTTAATGCGTGCATTTGTTTTCGGAAGAGTCAAGAGACTGCAAGCGCCCTCAAGGATACAGGTTCCTAACCCTTGATCTAAAAGTGCCTCCCGCTCCCTTCGTTTATGAATGTACGTAATTTATCAACAAATAGCTTCCCATTTCTTCTTCGTCCTTTTTTCACCGTTATTTCTAGTCAACATCGTCAACTCTTGCTCATTTCAGTTTTCACTGCTCTTATCTGCCGTCCTGTATCTCCGTTTTCTCATTCCCGTCTCTCTCATTCCACTCCTCTTCCCTTGCAACTGAAGTTTCCTTCCTTTCGCACCCTTATCTTCCGCTGCTTCTGTTCGAATATCTTCTTATTCTCTAAAAGAGACATCGCGACATAAAACACTTATGAGAAACTGTTATCTCGTTTTGGCGTCGAAGAGCCTTCATCTCTTTCTGTTCCATCTTTTCCACTTCAAGAAAACCTCCCCCTTTTCCCACGAACTGTCATATTACCCTCGTCACTTTCCCCATTATCCTCTGTCTCGTTCTCCGCCTCGTTCTCAACGCTCTCATTTCTTTTTATTAGCTTTCCATCTCCGAAAAATGGACTCTAATTTTGACCTTTAATTTCTGCACCGCTCCGCCCGCGCTTTCATTTCCACCGGTTTTGTTTCAATTAAAACCTCCTCCGGCGATGAATTCTTATTATCCGTCGCCTCATTTACTTTTAACTATAACAGTCGATTCTTAATTGTCTCCATTCATCGTTTATAATTATGAGAGAAGGATTGCCTTTGCTTTGTAAGAAAGAAAGAGTCATCAGTTGTCTCCCAAAATTGTATTGACAATACAAAACAAGGAAAAGGGTGAATGGTAACATTGTACATTAAGGTGCTCCTAGGAATACTCTCACGGAGAAACGGACATGCAAAAAGTCTGACAGGAGCGGAATTCGAGCCCGGAAAAAAAAGATGAAAAAAGATCCGGTTTCGAGTCCTAGTCCTGTCGGACATTTTGTATGTATCCTCGAGGGAATAAAAAAAACAATGAATGAGGTTCAGCAAACCGCATTAGCATTTTTGAAACTATTAAAAAAATATTTTTCGATTTTCAATTATTTATAATAAAAAATTGTCGATATTTACATTTTGATAACGACATCTGTGAAAAATTACCTAAACATAAAATATTAAAAAATCTGCGATGGTTGATAGCTATGATTTCTTTAATGGAAACTAATCTAACTTTGATTACGCCCATTTATATAGTCCTTGATGTATACTGACCATCAAAAACAACAAAGAATCGATCGAGATTATAATCAGGCATTTCTGTGTTTCAAGGATAGCGCGTCAACTTTTATATCACCGATACCGAAGACAATCTAAGGATCGAGAGCTTTGATCAAATCTAGTCTGATTGAGTCAATTACATTAAGAATGCATACTCTCAAAATGTATCTAAAAATATAAACCTTAAGGAATCAGAATTCGAACTAATTACCTACGGTTACAAAATGAAGAGCAACCGAAGCAGATAATGGATTTTGCTAACAATTTCAAGAGATAAGTGGATTAAAACAATGGTGAGTCAACTTGATTTTTATACGCTAATTGGAAGAGGAATCCAATGTATGCATTTACGGACACCACAAAAGAAAAGGCATTCCATCAATTTCAATATTTAGGCATTAAAAGTACTTCTCAAAGTATTTCAGCAGTATTATCCTTAAGTCAATTAAATAAGAGAATTATTTTCCAAATAATAACAATGGAAACGAGGAAAGGAATTGCTATTTTCGTGTTAAAAGATGTTCCATCAACGACCTGAGAAACTTAACACAAA
The DNA here is from genome assembly GCA_000376725.2 of Ladona fulva. Taxonomy (NCBI): domain Eukaryota; kingdom Metazoa; phylum Arthropoda; class Insecta; order Odonata; family Libellulidae; genus Ladona; species Ladona fulva. The sequence goes on from KZ308237.1 coordinate 395,564, forward strand.
AAGTTCTGACGTGACCAAAGATCGAACCCAGTTGCTCCAGATTAGGGGTTGCTGCTTTATCATTAAGCTGCCTCTCTATCACATAATAAGTAAATCAATCTTGATAATCCTAGGGATACATCTTAAAGAATTAATTTTCTATTTCAACTGAAAATTATGTTACTTCGATGGAAAAGTTCTTTCTGTTCAAAGATCAGATGTCGTCGTCTTCGACAGAGATCTTACGGGTAATACTCAACTTTTTGATTTTATATTATAGTAAAACAATTTAAAAAAGGATACATAGATACTCTCAGGCGAATGTGACGGTCATTCTTTGATGCTCATATATAATTCATAATATTCTGTGATGTCGGTAAAATTAGGTAGAAGTAATTTTAAAAGTGCTTCGATAGCTATGGTCATTTGTGACACGTTTGGTCACGTGATATGGACATGGATTTATGGACATTTGGTCACGTGAGCCTCCACCGGGAATCGAACCTTGAATCACTTTCACGGAAGTCGAACGCGTTTCCCACATGGCTAACCAAAGGCTGGTAAAATTAAACCTCGTTAAGTCACAAATCCCAAGGAAGAATGGACTTGGAAAAAGTCTGACGGGACCGGGAATCGAACCCGGGTCTCCCAACGCTGGTCGGGTGCTCTGTCCGTCCCGGCAGAATATTTCTTCAAGTTTTCCTGTGTTTACATTAATTCTTAAATAGAGCCATGAACTGGCTGAGGAATCACTGTGTTCTTTCAAAATATCGATGCCTCAGGACGTCAAATCGGGATATCAGAGAACGAACGATATATATATATATATATATCATCATCATCATCATCATCAGCCATTTTCAATCCGACGTCGGATNTATATAGCTTGCAGAATTCCTCTCGTACCCTGCGTGTCTGAGCCGCTTCCCAATGCTGTTTTAAGTACCGCCCAGCTAATATGTCTAGTACCCATTAATTTTAAAAATACGAAAGTATACTGCTTTAGTCTTTAGTCTTCGACGGCTGGTTTGAACCTTATCCCTCCACCATAAGCAAGGAAAAGCTTTGGAGAGGGGTTGAGGCGACTAGGCGAACGAGGACTGAGGTAGTGCCACTGCTTTCTTCACTGAGACAAATGCTATAAGAGGAACGAGTCAACGTAAATCAAGTACAATTATTCTACAAGTAACACTTTTCGTATCATTGAAAAAAGAGAGACCTTAATCAATGTCATTATCCAGCATTGCTTATATCTCGGTAGCTTTCATAATATCACAGCCATGAACAAAACTGAGATAAAAGTTAACGAAAGATACATTTTTCTCTATGCTGTACCTAAAGACAAATGAAAAATATTCGATCCATCAGGACATGGTGGCAGGACCCACTGCTTTAGTATGAATTGTATAATGGCAATACAAACCATTTGAAAGAAGAACATTTGGATTTTAAACCCTATGCTGGAAAAAGCGGCGATGCTCTGTAATGTAAGCACTCAGCAATTTTCTTGCCATCATTATGAGGAAAAAGTAAGAAGGAACTACGGAAGTTTGCGTGGTGAGTTGTCGCTGCAGCATTTCTCCAACCTACTAAGACATGCGTGCATATGTCAATGGACGGTCGCAGCCGAGACGACGACTGAGCACTACGTACTCAGCGATCGCATCTTGAATTAACGCGGTGGATCGTTGGCAAAGGCGCGATGAACATCCCTGGGAACACTGCTTCGTGACTTCGTGACTCCCAACGCCTCAGATGCATCTCTCAAGATTTAAAGCCTGGGTTTTGATATTCGAGAGAGATTCGCTTGGGGATGATGTTTGAATTACCTTCGCTTTATTGCCGAGGCAATTCCCTTCATCCGATCCGAGGCATTCATCAGATGCCATCTCATTACCACCATTCGCCGTTTTCAACTTCGTGAAATGTTGACGAAGGCGCAGACGCCATGAATTGTGATCCAATTATTTATCTATTCCCTTCTCACTTATTTCCTCAGGAATGAGGCGGTGAGGTAAATCCGATATTCGAATCTTGATTGCAAAATTATGCGCTTCGAGAAATTCAAACCGATGACGTGACGAGTTTCGTTTAGCAACATTTTAAAAGAAATCGAATGGATAAGTAAAGGGAATTTAACTTTGCGCATTTAAGTGCACGCTAGAACACTCTAGGATAACGGATTCTAAATAAGTTGACGCTTATTACTAACCACCTGTATGGTTTTCCGACTTTCCTAGAAATAAGATTTCGCAGCTCATATTTATTTTGTTCCATTTAAAGGTCATTGAATTTTAGTTTTTTAAGGAAAATGTTGATACTCTTTTATCAATTCTTTGCTGTTGCACGTCACTGTTATTCGCGTATAGTTGTACTCGAACGTAATTAATCAGAAATAACGAATGGATAAATGAGAAAACCTTACCATAAATCAGATATTATAATCTCACCTATGTTTATGTAAGTAAACGATACAGAGTCAGGGGTAACCTTGTGGTAATTATTGATATTAGAACGCTCCATGAGAGTGAACTTTTACTAAACCACACAATATCATACAAACACGACCATGGTTTCGTAGCGTCGCTACATCTTCAGGTCAACTTCAGGAACTGAAAATGTAGCGACGCTACGAAACCATGATCGTGTTTGTATTATATAGTGTGGCTTAGTAAAAGTTCACTCTCATGGAGCGTTTTATGCAAGTACCCTGCAAGCCGTCTTTTGGTGTATGGCAGTGGGTGCATGAGAAAAGACTCTACTTCCCTAATCTATTACTTTCCCATATCGTTCGCGGAAATAATAAATTACTGAGTCGATTCGTTGTAGCGTCTATTATCCTGATTTTTCTCACAGTATCAGAACGGCATATGTAACATCGACGACGCATTATATCGGCTACATAATCTGTGAACGTTATTTCTCTGAACTTATTTGGTAAATTTATACTTTTTTAAATCTTCTATCTTCTAAAGAATCCCATGTAACTTCCCGAAGCATCTTAGTAAGGCTCATTAACATATCGTGGCAATTCTTCACGAAACATATCGCCTTTCACTGCTCATTTAATAATTCTCGAATGCAACACTTATCGGCACGGTCCCATACACTACATGCATACTCAAGATGAGACCTAACATCGCGAAATACGCGAAATAACATCGCTCGCGAACTTTTTCTTCGCTTCGACCGACTATTCTCTTAACGAAGCCGAGTTTCTTAAGTGCTTTTTCACATATACATGTATTACGATTGTGTGTAGTCCTTGCTAAGTCATTCGAGAGGGTTAAAATATGATATTTCACCGATTCTACTGTTGATAAGTTTAACTCACGGATTGTACAAATAATCATTAATGATAGATTTCCTTTTGAAGAATTTATATACTGAACATTTGTTTACAATTAGCTCAAATCGCCAATCACCGCACCATTTTATAATTTTATCTAAGTCATTCGGCAGACTTAATCTATCCTCTCTACTCTCTATGTCTCTGTAAATTTCCATTCTGTCCGCAAATTCCCTAACTAATAATGATATGAACTTTAATAAAAACTGTTACACTGTTGCCACGAAAATATGTACTTTGCATTACTTACCGGTTTCATTGTGTTGAATTTTTATGGTTATTGTTCATTCATACATTACGTATTATACAAGACTTTCAATTATTTCCACCATTGTAATTCCAAGGAAGTTCTTTACATTATAATGATACTGTAAAAATCAGATTGAAAATTATATGCTCATGCGTAATTTTGTGGGATGAGTAAGCTTCTTATAGATATACACCTCGTAGCGTTGTCCACCCGTTAACGAGACCGGTGGAGAAAATATATCTTGTTGAAGCTACGACTTTTTTTTCTCCAAGACGTGAGAAGTGTATTACTCAAAAATAGTTCACCATTTCCAAAGTGAATTCAATTTCTGACGCGTAGTGGGCCCTTGAAATAAACCATGAAAGACTTGAATAGGTACACCGGCTAATACATATTGCACCGGCTTTTATCAATTGCAAATCAGTTTTAGGCTGTATTTACAACGTTAGCACCAGAATTAGTTTCCTTCTGCAGCGGGAAATCCTTGATAATGAATTAGCGTATCGAGTTGATGATTCGCGCTTTCAGATTGAAAAAAACACGACCTAAAGCGAGACTATGATTTTAGCAAAGGACGAACTATAACTGGCTTTAGATGAAAACACGTAGAATTTCGTCATACATTTACCATGGTAACTCCGTTCTGACCACACTAACGAACGTATTTTATTGATAAAATACTGGTTGTAGGAATTTGACCTGTAAATGCGTCATTAAGGCAAAGAGCGTAGTTGCGGTGTGCTAATTAATCAGTTCCTGTCAAAATGCAGTGAATTAAATTTGCCAAATATTTAACATGAGCATTCACGATTATTTAAACAGGCATTCAATGTTGTGTATTTTTGAGATTAAAAACCTAATGTATTATTATGCGTTAACAGAATTGTATTTCTGAATTTACGATGCAGATTTCATGCCGATACTGCAATTTTTTTGTATTATATTGTATCACATTATATTCGTTGGAACTTTCAATTCTTTGTTTATATTTATCTTTGTAAGCAAATTGAAAAATTATCGTTATTTTGTTACTTCTTTGCTTCCAAAACTTTTTCCTCTAATGAGTTATTAGGAATGAATTAAATGGCTGATATACAGAAATGAAAAACAACCTATCTAAGAGGAATTTGTTGGTGCGACTGATTTAAATGGTGCGTAAGTAATTTTTTTATAAATACAGCAATAATATATCTGCTTTCAGAAAATATTAGATATTATAACAGGAAAAACGCTTTGTTTCGTAAATTGTTATAATAACGATAAAAAATATCCAACTTTTTATATTCTGTATGGCTGGGTAAAATTTATTAATTATTTCAAAGAATGAAGATGACTAAAATCTCCCCTTTTAACCATACAAGTATACAACCAATCACTCCATATGCCTGTTCAGTGTTCACATAATATCTTCAGGTGTTTCCTCTGTACGTTTTCTGGTAGTGATAATAGAAATTTTGATGATGATGATAACAAGAACAACAATAATAATACGACTTTATTCCAGGGCGAGATTGAGACTAATTAGTCTATTCTTACATTTGCCCTATTGTTAAGACGATAGTATCAGAATATTGCGGATTAGGTAAGATGATGACGGAATCATTATCAAGTTGGCATAATATTCAAACCCGCTTTAGAGGAAATCTACACATATGTCTTTTATCCCATAATTAAAAATATAATAGAATATTCTAATAATCTTAAGTAATATAACGAGCTTCAGAAAGAGCAATGAAACGTTGTTCAATATCCAACCGAATGATACAAACTCCTTGGCGTACTTGCAAAGATATCAATCGTTCCAATATATGATTTAATTTTTTTTCGTCATTGAATCAAAGATTCAATGATTTGAAACAAAATTTCTAAGCTATGGAAATTATGGCATGGATATTGAACGGCTGTTTTTCTCTCATGCTTAAAGCCCCTTAAAAAGTTTTACTCGGGCACTTTTTCTTTGAAAGTTAGGTATACGTTTTACGGCGTCGTATCTTAAAATATCAGTTAAAACATCAAAACCGAAAAGGGCGACACCTCTGCGGAATTTCCGTCAAGGAGTCGAATGGAAGATGGAGGACGAAATGAAAAGTAATAAAAAAATCCAAATTTGTTTCAGAAATCGAATGAGTGTGGCAATGTCGACATTCTGGACGAGGAAACAAACTTTGTTTGATTTCCGCGATGAAAACGAACATTCTCGAAAGGAAAATTGTCTCCGAGTCCAAGTTTTCCTCTCTTTTCTAGAAAGCGCAAGGGCATGAAAAAAAAACGAAGGAGCGCCCTGAAGAAACGATTGTATAAGGTAAAGAAGGAAAATGGAAGGTAAAAAAATGAGTCATGAATAAAACAGTGGTAACAGTGTGTGGTGAAAGAGGATTACGGGATGATATACTGCCTATGAATAATAAAAACTTCGCCGGTTATAAATTTCTCAGGTAAGATCTCAGAGACGCAGGTTAGAGAGGAGGGAATGATAGAACCTGGAATATACGTAAGAATTGGAAGGTTTAGGCTGAAAGGAGATGAGAGATGGCAAGAATTGGATTTTGAAAGAGAAATTCAACATTACTGGGATTATCACCTTTCAATCGAAGTAAGAAGGGGTAAAATGAATTCAATCCGCAATCGAAATACATTTAAGTAGATAATTAGCTCATAACGCGCTAACAAGTAGGGCAATGAATTTTAAGTGAAGTGAAAAATTAAAAGAAATCATAGTAGATACAGGTAATGAGTGAATTTGAACTGAAATAAACAAACGGAATTTGAAGTGAAGGGATACTTAGTTTAAGAAACTTAAGTATTAAAAAAAGGATACTACGATAATCATTTCAAGCATGGAACTAGTAACATTATTACTAACATAACAATAAACTGATTCGAAAATTCCAGGAGGGAAAGTACGAACCTTGATGGATAAGAGGAAATTTCTGTACATGATACTAAAAGAATCGTATTTAAGGTTAGGCATACAAGATTGAGACATATATCACCTTCTTTATAGTCTATTTTTCCGATCCTAGCTGTAATTTTTCCAGCCAACCCTATCTTCTTCCCTTCTCTTCATTTCTGTATGTCCTATTCCTTTCCTTAAACTGTCTATCATCTTCACTCTTCTCCTTCGTCTTTATGCTTATCTCCACTATTCCTTTAACGAATTTCTCAGCAAGTGCTTTCTTCTTAAGGATTGCCAGTTTCTTTCCCTTTGATTGATTAATTTAATCACTATTCTTTCATCCTCTACTCTCCTCAGAACCTCCTCGTTCTTGAGCTTGTCTGTCCACCTTGTGTTCAGCATAAATCTGGTATGATATTTCGAAATATCATTTGAAATCAGATAGCTTTGCTGCGATGTTTTTCGTACTTCATTTAAACTTGCAATTATTAATGTGGGTTAGACCTAATAAAAAAGCCGGCTAGTCTCAATCTCGCCAAGTAAAGACGTTAAAGACAAACTGAATGGCTAAAAACTTCCATAAAACTTCCTTCTTAGACCTGAAACGCTTACTGTGGTCGTAGAAAAAAATGAGCGGAGTAAGCGAAGTCGTAACTACTGACATTTTTCATTGAAACGATCTGAAAACTTTTTATGATCATTTAATATACAATTTAATCCGACATCCCAAAGCAATGGTAATGCTACCTTAAACCTGAAAATGGGGGAAATATTCTAGCTCTATCACTTCCATCACTTTTCTCCACGTATGAGGCAAAGTACGTGGATGACTGTATTGAATAGAGATGGTGGGAAAAGATCAAACCTGGGAAAATGGAAAAGAGACAAATGTGGAGAAGGACGGCGTAGAAGGGGAGGCGAAAACGTATAAGAGAAAGCGAAGGTGTGAAGGGATTATTATAGGAAAAGCCATATAGTGAGACAGAGAAAAGGCTTCCCAATCATATTAAGTCGAGAAAAGCGCACCCTCTCTCCGTTTTATTCGGAACGGAGAAAGGAGATGAAGGCTGATATTAAAGAGTAGCGAAGAAAGACTAAAAGAAATTCATATCTCTCACTAGATTAAAGAAAGAGAGCGGAAAAGCACGAAGGGATTCGCAAACGCTGATTCATTTCAATATTTAAACGAGTTTCTCAATCTTCGATTCGGAAAAAATGACTGCGACAAAATTCTTCTTAAAGTTGAGTTTAAGATTCAGTTGTTAAAGACAAACTAAATTTTGAATAGGTGCCCAAAATATTCAAATTAAATTACCCCCAATGGCCGTATTAAATTGTTCTGCAATGTTGGAAATAATATTATAAAGAGCTTGGACTGAATCCATACCAAGTTGATTTCCGTAGTTTTTGAAACCCTCTAAAATCAACATTTATGTCTGATATTATTGGTAATCAATACAAACCGGCATCAAATATTTTAAGATAAAATACACATAGCGTCAGCGTCGATACTATC
>KZ308237.1:417482-428708 GCA_000376725.2 Ladona fulva
AGGTGCATATTAGTGAGAGTGTAATTACATTGTAAGTGTTGTGTGATTTCAATCTGTTCTAAGATGTTAAGTTTTGACCCTTTTTGTTGACTGTGTAGTAATTTAACCTCGAAATCTGAATGATGTTTTTCCTCAAGCAGGTGTTTGGCAAAATGTGAAGCGTGGGATTTGTTATGGAAGCATTTTTCGTGTTCGTGTATTCTGGTCTGGAGATGTCTACTAGTTTGTCCGATGTATATTGCCCCACAACTATTGCAGTGTAATTTGTAAATTCCTGCTTTGTAATTAAAATTGATTTTGCTTTTATTGTTGAGTAATAAATTTCTTAAATTTAATGTGGTGTAAAAAGCTGGTTTGATGTTATGTGAATTGAGAGTGTTGGCGATACGGTAGCTAAGGGAACCAAGGAAGGGTAGTTTCCCCCAATGGGGTTTGTCGGAATTACCTTTTTGGGTACTGTAAATTTTGGAAATATTAAGTCTCCTTTGTTTACGGGAAAGGATGTTGTCGATCAGCTTTTCAGGATAACCATTACTGTTGGCTATCTGTTTTATAGTGCATCATTCATGAGAAAAGTTTTCCGCACTTAGGGGAACATGGAGTAATCTGTGAATCATACTGTGGTAAGCTGCGTGTTTGTGTATAAGAAGATGATTTGACAAGTAAATTTATTTATCAATTAAATGGGAAAATAGGGATATTTTACAGTAGATTACTGCTTTGCATTTAGAATGCTCTTTTGTTCTACGGAGTAAGCGCTGCGTATGCTCGCTTAGGGGATATTGATAATGTGAGTTATTTACACTGATTATCGCTCATTTCTTAATATTTAGGAGCCATAATTTGTATTGTTTGCTTTTCTCGTAAATATAGGTTAGAAAAAGGTACATACTGAATCAAATAAAAAAGGTACATATTGGTCTTTTTCATTTTAATCCAACTTTAAAATAATGTTGCGGTTAAAATTTCGTTTTGCAACAGATTAAGTTTTCAACCAACGCTGAGGTAATGTTTTCATTATTTATAGTTATCACTTACACTTATGTTAAAATTAAAGATGGAATTTTCTTTTCTGTTTCAGCTAAATAGTGTTACTGATGTCTTCCATTTGGCGGATAAAATTATCAGTGACATCCATAACCTTAGATCTTACAGCTGCGTCAGCAATTTTTGGTTGCAATTTTGAGATACTCTTTCAAAAGAGAAAGTTCTCATTTCCTGAGGGCTATCGTATCCTTATCATGACGAGCTTTACAGGATAATTCATGAGAATGAGCGAAAGAGAAAGGTTAAAGGGCGTGACAAGGATCTAGACAGTTGAAATTGTTCCCAAGTAAGAAGCGTATTTATTTTTGGCGGCAACTTAACCAATGTATTTTAAGAATAATGAGAATTATAAACTGTTCCTTACCTGTAAAAAGACAAGGCTCTTCTGTTTTGTGTCGCCAAGCATTCCTTTAAGACGACCGTAATTTATATCCAAGCGATAAAGGAGAAAGTAAACCCTGCAGCAATTTGAGAACTCGCAAAGGGAACTTTGATAACAAGGATGTTCGGCAGCTGCTCTTTCTGTTGACTAAACGAATTTTGATCCCCGCCTTCTGCGAGAGTTCTTGTAACATTAAAGAGAGGAAGACGCTCGTTATTCGAAAAAATAAATTTGGAATGGGTAACTATTGTATTTTATAAAGTATACTCTCATAGATAACCTCAGACACAGCACATGATAGTTGGTAATCATAGGCATCCCAAATAACATATACTTTCATTAGATGAAAGACTGTTGACATCTTACTTAAGTTATTTTATTGTATCTGAAGCATCTAATTCTTCGCGAAAATGAACACTATAAAAAGCCTTTCGGAGAACTTTATAAATCAGCAATAAATTAGTTTAATTCTGAAGAATAAATTATCATTGAGTATTACTCAGAACTCAGTTATTCTTCTCTCCCGAAGATGGCAACATAGTTGTTGAAATACGTATCGAGAAGAATACTTGCTAAGCGCGGCCACGGAGAACCCCAACCCCCGCTGGTGGGAATTCTTCAACGGTTAGTTTGCTCGTAAACAACGGCTATTTGCAGCTTTTAAGCGCGGCTTTTAAGTCTAATGCTATCAAGTAGGTTTGTAATGAATTAAGTTGCCACCGAGAATGTTATACAATTTTCATAAGACCGAACGTTAGTAGTATTAATTTTGAAGGAGCTTTGAAAGCTCAGGTCACTTCACACGTGAGCCCCCATCGGGAATCGAAACCGGAACCGCTTTCACGGAGGTCGGACGCGATACCCAAATGTCTATCCGGATGCCCTAGAATGACTGACCCCCCGCGATCACTGGCTGCATACCAATTAAAAGTAAAAATGTTTGAGGTTACCTCAAGTCATATTCGGACCCTCCTCTTACCAGAAAGATGCTTCTCCTCAACACGATCTATGACATGCGTAATCCTCTTCAAAATTTTTCCACATTTTACATTCTATGAAGTGTTGAATACTGAAATTCCTATAATAGTTTTGCAGTTAAGTAAACTTCAATGAATGAGAAAATTGAACTTGCCACAAGATTTTATTATTCGACCGGTTTTATCCTTGCAACCATCATCAGGTACATGCGTATTATATAGTGATAATGGCTGTAAGGCTAACACCAGTCGAATAATAAAATCGCGAGGAAAACACGAAGATCAATTTTCTCATATATTAGATGGCGTTACACGAAGTACCGTCTAATCATTCTGTTTACTAAACCTCAGATATGGTCAAATTATAAGACCTTCGGATAAAATATTTGTGTTCAAGTGATCTGTACGACCCTAAATTCTAAATATCGAGAAAACGTATCCATTAAACTAATGTAAAATATATTGGGAGTATGGTACGTGTGTCAGCCGTGGAGAGGACGGTTCGAAGTAAAAGGTGAAAGAAGAAGATGAGGCGTGGAGAGGAAAATGCTCTGAAAGCAGGGCATGGAAAGAAACGCACACATAGGTTGGGCGACAGATTTAGAAAGACGGGAGACAGAAGGGATAAAGGAGGTGAGGGAGGCGACGCTCACGGAAGCGGGATAAAAGTAGAGGTCGCTTCAGACGCGCCGCTGGAAAAGGTGGCATCATCGGCGAGAGAATATCTCCCGGCAAAGGAAAGTATGGGAGAGGATGCTGGGAAGTAATCTTCTCTTCCCGGGAAGAAGGAAAAAAGAAGAAGCCCTCCAAGGGAAAGGGATCAGCCAAAGGGAGAGATAGACAAATAAGACTTCAGGGAGATGTGTCAGGAGGCAAGGAGAGGTGAGGAAGTGAAGGTGTAGGCCTCGCTAATGTGGAGGACAAAAGAGGGAGTCCTCGGGTGAAGATCTCTCCCAGGGAGAGGAAAGGAGTGAGAAAAGTTCGGGGGGATGGTTGATGAGAAACGCTGAGTCCTAAGAGGCCTTTTTCTCCTTTTTCATTCCTGGGATGGATGGACGCATTCAGATGAATGGGATGACGGCAGGGCGGCGGCGGATGTTCAGGGTGGACGTGCGGCGATGAGGCACGAAAGCGGGTGATAAGCGCAAATGAAGGCAGTGAGGAAAGAATTTTCACGGGAGTAATGAGGGGACGAGGGTTACTTAAGGCTGTAAGCGAGTATGATCAAGGGAACGTTCTCGCGAGGATAATCTTAAGCCGGGAGGCGGTAGTATGTTCTACGGTTGGCATGAGTCCCATTTCATACGGTGTCCCGTATTAACCTTGCCTATCTCGTTGCCTCAGCAATGCTTATCTTAATTTAGCACTGTCTCATATTATCCCAGTCAATGCTCTGAGACTAAGCGGATGAAAAATAGCCATTCAATTTATTCTTTAACAAGGATGTAGGATAGAAAAACTGGTATGTTATTCCAATTTTAAATTTAATCTATTATTCTATCCGAATGACAGCCCTTTATTGCAATGGAATTGTTTAGGTTTTAAGGAGATAGTTGATGATACTAAGCTTTTATGGAACTGCAAGGAGAGAAGGATGAGGAAAAAGCTGATTAAATGGACCGACGTAACGAGATACTCAGGGAAAGATAGGAACTCATTTTTAAGGAATAAAAGGAACCAAAGGGTAAAAAATAACTGAGGCTACCTAAAGCTAAAATTTCGTTCAATTATGAATGCTAATGTGATGAATTATTTACTGGCGCCTAATTTGACTTATACCTAATCTGAAAATGTAAATTCGGTGAACTGTCTTTGAAAGAGTTATCATGAGAAATACAATTGGATTAGAGATATTTTGAAGTCATAAGTTCCTATCATTTAGATCTGCTTTTGTAAAGTGGCCAGTAATCAAGTCAAACAACAGTGTTTTATATTACGTGTAGAATTCCTCCAATCTAAACTACTGCGTATTTATCTTTTTAGTTTATGGAGACAAACTTTAAAACAGCCTGGGAATTTATTAATTCAATGTTTTTAAACAGAGCAGTAATTGTGTTACAAAAGGATTAATTCATGGTAAAAAATCATTAGGTGATATTTTTGAAAATATGAGGCCAATGCTTTTTTTGTGTTATGCATCAATATCTTTCTCCTTTCAACTAACTTTTTTTCAATATAATAACATGCCAAAGTAAATATTAAAATGTTATTTCGAACCTATTAGTGACAAAATAAAAGGCAAGATAAAGCATGTCCCATCTATGTTGATATAAAAAATGTTTCTCTACGTTTTTGCCTAATTGGAGAGTAACCTATTTATTTTTAGCTATGTAATCTACAAATAAAAATTTGTCAAATACGCAAACATATAGAAAACTACGGTTTAACCCGTAACTACCGGAAGAGAAAGAAGAATTGATAATGATTCATGCATTCGAGTGCGTGGCATACTTTGTCGTATTTACTATACAGTGCACTTCCAAAGGGTTAAATGCCCTCCATGCCCTTTTCCTATTTACATCCAGAGATAAAACTTACCTCACTTACTTATTATTAAGAGCTTATCCAATATATTAAACCTCAATTTTCTCAAGTACGTGACAGAAATATCTCCAGGCTACGCGGCCAAAAAGAATCTGATAAGAAAGAGGTTTGGAGCATATTTTTAGCGCCATCCTTTTCTCTTATTAAGTAATACTTTGGATGTGCTTTAATGTACGATTTGCCTTCATGAGCTCCAATATACCTGTACCAGTAAATTACGGCATCGACGATCTATATCCATTGCAATGATTTCAATATAATAAATGAAATTATACATCAAAATTATAAACATGAATGTAATTCCAAGTTAATACTGATTAAGATTCCAATAAATATGATCAAAAATCTCATTTTATAATCAATAAACTAAAATTTTCTTAGTTAATAATTCTTTATCCTTAGTGTCGTTATAAAAAATGTTCACAAAAGTAACTTTCATTTTTATTTGAAATTCATTGCAGCAATAAATATTTGCATAACATTGGCGGAGTTTAATGCAAATATCGCGACCGAACTCAAGGGCATAAATAAAACTGCATGTGTCGCATCTAGAATCATAAAATGAAAGTATTCGATGAAATTCAATGCCAGGCATTCATGCATTTATCTTACTCCTCACCACCTCCGTTGTAAGTATTTACGAATGTCATTGGATTCATGTCTTAAAACTGCTAACACGTAAAGCTAAGTATTTTAGTCATTCCTTTATTATGCACTTATGCACTTGAATTTACCTGGCTGGTATGCTCACATACCAGGATACTCAGAAGGGTAATTTACATCTTAAACTTCCATTCATGGAATCTGCCCAAAAGTTTTCCCCTTCAACCACGACGCTCCGATGGCGGTTAATGTCCCCTCTCCGCTACTCCGGTGTCCCATAACCATTCCCTCGTCGCTCAACCTCCTCGCAACCTCTCTCGCTATCCGTCATACTTGACTTTCCATCCAGGGCCGTTTACCTCGCTCACAGGTCTGTCATTCTGTCCCGAAGCATTATTCCTCCGAAAATATCTTACCAAAATATATTCGGACGTAATTCCATGCTCCACCCGTCCCCTTCTTTCCTTCATCCCCTTCTGCGTCAGGCTTGCCTTTCCTCAATCCCATAAGGGGAGACAGAGATATAGAATTATAAAAAAATATTATTCGACCCATATATCCCGGGTTTTTCCTTCTGCCACCCTTATTCCACATGTATCCCTTCATCTCTACCGTTCCTTTAGAACCCTCTGGTTTCTCGCGAGGCGTCTCAATTCCTCGCACCCCTTCTCCGTTTACCAATTCACGACATCTATTTTTCCACTCTTCGTAGGAAATCTGAAATCCTGCCCTTTATCCGCCCCAAAGACGCCTTAACGCTGACAACTTTTCTTTGGTCGCAAATCACCTACCTCAGAGTCTTCAGCCTTCTTTTTCGTTTCTCTATTCCTATACTTATCCTACGCGGTTTATCCTACGCAGATCCTGTTTTCTTTCAAGACATCGAAAGTGAGATATTTAAAGGTCTTTTCGTCATGTTAACTACATCCAATTGTTTCATATAAAATAATTCCTTTCTATTTTATTCCACATATAAGAATGTCATATTCTACTATTGTAAATCTACCATCGCACGCACTTCTTATCACATCACAATGCGCGCGTTAGATAAAATACCAGCTTCCAAAAATTAGATTTTAAATAATTTTATGGCAAACAGAAAATGTACAGGCTCTTTATCAAACAAAAAGAAACTATTAAAAGAAAATTGTTTTAAAGAAAGTACCATAAATAATCAATGCACTCAAAAACAATAGTAAAAAGATTTCTCTATTAGAAAATATAATCTATTCTGATATCACTGCAGAAATCGTTTGTTGGTCGTAAAAGGATCAAGTAAAGATTGAATACTTTATACAGATCTCCCTCTCATAATAAGAACGTAGCTTCTTCGTTTGTTGGTTCTGCCTGCTAGGGCAATACGTACAAAAGAAAAATATGAAAAAATAGAAGATCCTGCTGCATGAAAAGCTTTCAATATAGAGAAATACTAAATATAAACGTAATTACAGGTAAAGGACGATAAAACTTAATTCCACTGTTTCCTGTGGACTGATGAAAAACCAAAATCGAGGGGATTCCCCGCGGTTGCGTGCTTTCGTAAGTGTCTATCATTATCGTAATAAAATAAATGGCATCACGAAATAGCAGGTATAAATTACTCACTAGAGAAAATGCCTGGAGTTGTACGAGTGAAATACAGAACTTGTTAAACCTGCGTAAAAAAATGTCCTGGGTCTTATTTAAGGAGCCAAAATATTTAAGATAGGATAACGTTGTGTATGTTTCAAGAAACGGTTCATCATTCTTATATCATCCCTTGTATATTAAGGACATTAAAACTCGAAGATTGCAATATTTTTGGTATAGCTAGGATTGATTTTAAAATGGCCTATCGTCTAAATTTATTGAAACTCATCCGTTTTCGTTAGATCTCTAATAATCTGATATTCCAAGCAGTAGTAAGAGAACAAACTCGATTACAGCAATGGCATAGGTCGTCAAGTAGACAGGAAGATATTAGAATAAAATTACGACGGCAATTTGTCGTATTCAATTATTTTAATATTTCAACCTGTGAAGTTTTTGTCATGATATGGATTTGAACGATCCATGTACTATTTTGTATCTTATTATACTAGTTTCAATCTCGTATGGTCGTTGTTTCTGATTTATTTTCTCAAGAAAAGCAAACTTTTTAGTGATGTATTAGAATTTTTTTGTTCGCTTTTTACGGAAGACCTTCCCAGTAATTTGAGCGGGGCTCTTTGAAAGATAAATAGTAGCTTATGTTCTGCAAAAGGCTAACATCTTATGAAGTACAAAGCTTGAAGCTGCGTAATTCATAATTTTAATTTAAGATAGAAACGCATTCATTAAAAAAAAACTTTTTCACAAACTGTATTTTATAATATGTAAGAAAATGACTGATTGCGAAGTTCGAATCAAAATTATACTTATCGCAACACCGTGTTTTCACTCTAGTTTTGAAATCAGCCTGATTTCCTGCATGTTTTCAATAAGTTCTAACAACAGCCGTTATAAGACGTTAACTGGTTACATATTCTGAAAAGCTTATTCCAATAAATACAATTTTTATTTGACAATTTCATTCTTTCGAGATTCTTTAAATTCAACATAGTTTATGAATGGCTTTCCATGGAAATCACGCGTAAAATTATTCTGTAAATTAAGTGAAAAAATGAATCGATTTAATAAGTCAGCATTAAAATAAGACTTCTGTTACCTTAGTGTTAGAAAAGATCTCGACACGTCCAAATTCATAGTGAGTAACCAACACCGTTTTCGTAAGACACGATCCTGCGAGTCTCAGCTAGTGTTGTTAGTTCACGACATTTTGAAATCGGCCGAAAATAAAAAACAAGCCGACGCGATATTTTTAGATTTTCGAAAGCATTTGACAAGGTTCCACATGAGAAATTATTGTAAAAATTAAAAGTAGCAGGAATCAATTCACAGGTAATAAATTGGATAAAGGACTTTCTCACCGATAGAGAACAACGAGTCGTGTTAGATGGTGTAAGTTCCAATTGGGTTAAAGTGACCTCGGGCGTACCACAAGGAAGTNCTCCTGCATATGGCTCTGCATGTATTAGGTACCCACTGGATTCTGCCAAGCACCAAAGTTTGAAGCCAAAGCGTATTGGTTTCCCCCGTATAAACTGTTTTGCCCCATGTCTGCCATAATAAGGAATGATGGATTCATCCACTGAGCAATTTTCCATTGGAGGCACAGTTTTAAAATTTTTGTTAAGGAATTCAAACAAAGGTCGCACTTTGTAAAGCCCATCATTTAAATCCGCCTTTGAATTATCGGCTAAATGTAGGAAGCGAAGAATTTCATCGAATCTATTTCTCCTACATCCTTCCCGTATAATCTTTACATCACAATCATCCTCCGTGCTCCAATACATTCGTCTCCTTGGTAAAGAATGGTATCCAGAGAAAATCTCAACACCGTGTCAGATGTATAAGCTGAATCACTGTAATTGCAAGTAACATGAGAACAATTGGAAAATAATTTTAATATAATGAGACAATCCCAATGCTATTAAAAGGAAATAATATATGAATTACGAACCTTTACAATATGAGATCAGTATAATTTAATTAGAGATATGAAGACTTCAATGAAACGCAAAAATCTGAAAAAGACGAAAACGCAAATTAGACCCCGTAAGTGCCCAGAAGCAACTAAAGATGCATGCAAAATATTTTCCTCAGTACACGGGTTACGTAATCTTATGTACAAAAAAAATGTTTACTGATACATTACTACATGCTTCATGATACAAATACATATATTTATCAAAATACAGAAGTAAAAATGAAAAAGTTACTTACATCCAAACACTTCGACGTCCGCTGCTAGAATCTAGAACCCTGACATAGGGTAATAAAAGGGATCGCAGTTCCGTTACTTCTTTTTGTAGAAACTTTCTCTTTTGCAGATATCTTTAAGAAGACATCTGGCATAAACCGTCCAAAAAGAAAATCTTTCGCTTACATAGGAACGAAGATATCAATTTTAAACGCTCATGCAACTTAAGTTGCGTGTGGGCATTAATGGGTTAAACGCTATTAAAGAGCGGCCTGATGGTTTCTCGTGCGGCCTCTAATGTGACCGAATGATAAATGCGGCCTTCCAATGGAAAAAGGTCCCCAACTTGTTTTAGGAGCATGAAACCATTAATTCTAGATTTCACGGCGGTAATACATTAGTTTTACGATTATTTGAGTTTAAATTCCACATCTAGGCTTTGCATCTTCTTTTATGTAGATGATTTGCGAGGTGAAAGATTTTAGGAGTAACTATTATGGGTCTGTAATTTCTATTACTTTAATTCTAAATTGCAATTGGGCCAAAGAAAGGAGGTCAAATAAATAAATCTGGACAATACAGCGAAAACATTACAATATTATTGAATACCATACAGTATTGATAAACTACCAGTTTATGAAATTGCCAGTTGGTGAGAAATAACCTACATTCTTGTTCAAGTAAAATTAATTGAATAATGGCTTTTAAATCGTAAAAGGACTTTAGGCAGTTTTTGAGGGATTTCCCTCAGTCTAATGGTGAATATGAGGAAATATGTAATTTTTCATTTATAATACCAACGTCCTTGAGTAGTGGCCCATGGGTAGTAAAAGCCCCATGTAAAGAATTAGGAATTCCTTAAAAATTAAGTTATGAAGAGAATATCGAGGAGAAATTTAAAAAAATAAATAACAAATATCTACAAAATACTGGGTCTTGGACTAATGTTTCCAATTTTTAGATACTTCTAAGACAACATGGTTCCTCCGACACCTTTTAAGATTATAAACAGGTTGCTCAGAGAGGCAGTTGCTAAACCAAAACATGTGCTGCTTTGAGGACGAAAACTCCGGGATAGAACCGGAACAGCCCGGGGCATCAGGACACCATAATTATAATATTCTGCCTGATAGCCTGATCACGACGTTTTCCATTGTTGGTCCTTGCGAATGATGCATTAAGACCTACATCTTGCGCTCTCTCCTCTCCATTGTTTTCGCTGCTATTAAAGTCCCTTTGTCACCTCGGTCCCTTATTTTCATTACCATCGCCACCACTTGTTCGTTTCCGCAGCGCTTTCATCTCGACCTCCGCCAACATCCATCAACCTCACGCCTAAACCATCCCTCTTCTCCTGCTTCACCCAAAGCATCTCCTCCGCTATCCTTTTCCATCTCCATTAACACCCTTGCCGCTTTGCGTGAACCCGCCCTCGAACTCCCAAAACGCTCGTATCTTTCTCCTCTTCCAGTGTAATCAGATCCATCTCGTTTGGACCCGCGTGCTAATTACCGACGCGGTCACGCTGATTTATGAGGCTTTTCTCGGGCCGTGGACTGCAAAAAAGGCGGGGGTGGGGGGGGGGGGCGTTTAGCAAAAAATTCTGCTTTTTGCGCCGTTTAACGCCCTCAATAGTCTATAATTCTTCGGTGTCCGGATCGGGTCGGAATATCAGCCACTGGTATGGCATTTTTCGACCGGTGGTTTGTGGTTCGCCGTTGATAAAACAGGTTCGGCAGCAACAATGTGTATTTTGGGGTTATCAGAGGCAGAAATCCAGAAAAAAGTTATCCCATACATCAGAAGATAGTAGATATAATAGCGAGTTTATTCATTATGAATTTTTTAGGCTAAAATACCAAGTTATATCCAAAACATTTAGTATATATATA